>MQUG01000397.1:0-87528 GCA_007213375.1 Steinernema feltiae | reverse complement strand
CTGTCCACTTCACACTCATTTGTTCCAACAAAAAACCAGATTTGAAGGAAAATCGTGAAAAAATCGACCAAACGAACCACCATACTGTGGCCCTCAACACACCACAAATCCAAGTAGAATCGGTCGGAACCTCTGGTTTATTATGATAAAGTCGATCCTCTCGCTTGCGCGTAGGGTGGTCGCAGGGTAGTTAGTGGGAATGCGGCGCGGCGGTAACGGGTTCGGTTCCGGTCCGAGGCACTTAATTTCTTATTCGTGTCGCGTCGCGTTGGTTGCTTGACCGAGCTTCTAATCATTTCTGTTCAGATGATCGCCACTCTGAAGTATTAAGCCGTGGCGAACGGCATTATGATTGTCGCGCTCCCCCTCTGCGCCTTCATCAATCCCGTGTCGACGACGAAAGAATAAAATGGACCAAATTCAAGTTGAGCTAGAACAAAAAGAATGATTTGACGAGAGTGGGATTCGAACCCACGCCTCCGAAGAGACTGGTGCCTTAAACCAGCGCCTTAGACCGCTCGGCCATCTCGCCTCTGAAGCGTCGCTGTGGATTGTTGTTGTGAGAATCGTTGTTTCCATAATCCGATTTATCGCGAAAACACTGAATAAACCGGCGTTGCAAATAGCGCCGCCATAGCTCAGTCGGTTAGAGCGTGGGTTAATAAGCCCAAGGTCGCAGGTTCGACCCCTGCTGGCGGCAATGAATTTTTTGTTTTTCTTTTTGAATTTATTTCATCCACAATAAAAAAACTGAAAAATAATATAATCGTGGAAACATCAAAAATTGACTGATCTCGGGCGGGCTCGAACCGCCGGCCTTCTGTGTGTTAGACAGATGTGATAACCACTACACCACGAGACCTCTGTGTGTAATTGCTCTCCAACACCTACAGTGCCTCAGGATTTGGTCGATGCGGGCTCGAACTCTTTGTCAGACAAAAATATTGATTTGCTGAAATTGTAACACAAGAGAAGCTCTTGCTTAAGCTCAATTACGCCTCCGTTTCTTCATTTTCATCTCCCGCGCGCTTCTGTTGCGATGCTAATGGTAATCGCGGCTAATTTTCTTGATTGATCCCCGCCGGGGAAACATTCCACCGGCCGCCGCTCGCTCGTTTCAATTAGGAAAACTGGTGGTGGAGATGTTGGGGAAATGGAAAAAGTTGGAATTTAATCAGCGAAAAGAGGCGAACAGCAGATCAGGCTGCAACAGACAGTTTAAGAGGTGTTCTAGACAGGATTTTAGTGTAATTGGCTTCACAACTCATGCGAGACTCTTCGCACTGATTGCATCTCGATGTCTTTGATGCATCGATCAGTTCCGCAGCGTTTCCGTCTCCTACTGACCGCGATTTCAAAGACTTTCTTCTAGAAACCCAAAAATTCTTTTGGTAAAAAAAACAACAACAGAGAAGTAAAAATTCTTTGCCGCCAGCAGGGGTCGAACCTGCGACCTTGGGCTTATTAGACCCACGCTCTAACCGACTGAGCTATGGCGGCGCTGTACGAAACGTTCGATTTTTCAGTGTTTTTCCGACCAATCCGAATATGGAAATGTCGATTCACACAACAAACGATCCACAACGCCGCTTCAGTGGCGAGATGGCCGAGCGGTCTAAGGCGCTGGTTTAAGGCACCAGTCTCTTCGGAGGCGTGGGTTCGAATCCCACTCTCGTCAACCAAGTATTTTGTTTGTCCGTTTCTTCTGATTCGTCTGACCATGACCTCTGAAAATGACCTCTGAAAACATTTATTTCTATTCATCTACATATCAAAAGCAACAATCCTATTACGAGCTAACTGTAAACTGTAACTGACATGATGTTCAAAATCAGGCTTACGCTAACCGCGACTCCTGCAGCGATCGTCATTATAGGCTTTTTGCTGTAAATGGCCTTCAAGTGGTCAGCAACGTCGAGCTCTTGGGACACAGGACAACCTGCTGGTGTGCCGTCAATGGCCCTGCGAGACGTAGAATTCGCTGGAAGAGGCGATTTGATTTGATAAGATGCCTTCCTTGACTGAAAATCTACAAATCGGACCTCATTTTTGGTTTTCATTACGCCGCTGTTCCTATGCGCCTCTTTTGGAGGATATCTGGTCAAATCAATTGCCGAGTGTTGCCGAGAGGACATTGCGGATGGTCTGCTAGTTAAACTTCACTATTTCGATGCATGCCGGCTTATGAGACTTGGCGAGCGTAAAAGAGAAGCCGAAGAGGCAGACGAGAGAGTAGAAGGCCACATGGGAGCTTGTTGATTAGTGATCCATTGGAAAACTTTAAATGATCAATAGTTGCGATGCTTTGCAATCAGAAGGAAAGCTAAACTGGTCTCGGGCAAAAAGAAATTGGTTGACGAGAGTGGGATTCGAACCCACGCCTCCGAAGAGACTGGTGCCTTAAACCAGCGCCTTAGACCGCTCGGCCATCTCGCCTCTGAAGCGGCGCTGTCGATTGTTGGTTGTGAGAGTCGATGTTTCCATAATCCGATTTATCGAAAAAACACTGAAAACTCTAACACTGCAGACAGCAGCCGCCATAGCTCAGTCGGTTAGAGCGTGGGTCTAATAAGCCCAAGGTCGCAGGTTCGGCCCGTGCAGGCGGCAACGAACTTTTGTTTTGCTTTTTTCTTTTCAGGATAACCAGATTTTGTATGGCGATCAGGCTTTGGGCTGGCACAGCTTAGGCCGTCTCCCCGTTGGACACCAGAATGAACTACGCGTTTAATTCAAATTTAGGATTACAGTATGCCACAAAACGGATTTGAAGATCACATCTACGGAAGAACTAAGTTTTCAAGTAAGAAAGCAAGTACAAAGAGTTCAAAAAGCAAAGGCGACGTTGTTGTTCTACGAGTGGAAGCAGCCACATCGGTCGACTCGAGCCGCTTACGACTTGAACCGCTGTCCGGCCTCGTGCATCTTGTTGCCTGAACTTGTGTCATCTCAATCCGCCCAGAATCGCCGTCCACCTACCGACTTTGTCGCGGGCATCCTTCGCAGCGCCGCAGCAGCTGTCGGCGGCGCTCTTCACGTTGTCGGCCGCTTTGTCCTCGCACGAGGTGCCGAGCACTTTGTCCTTCATGTTGCACGCGGCGTCCTTCGTCGCTTCGTAAGCGTCGGACATCTTGTCTTTGGCGGTCTCCATCATTCCAGACATGATTACGGTAGATTCTGAAAGCAGACGAAGTAGAGGAGAGGGAGAAGCTGAGGGACTGATGCTTCTGGTCTTGAGGTCCTCTTTTTATAGGGCGCTGCGCCATTGGAAATCGTCCTACGGCGGGCGGGGCGAGATTGTTGTTTGTTTTGATGTTTTGATGACCGCAAAGGGCGAATTGAGGGGACGCGGCGGCCGATCAGCGATCATCTTGTACACAAACAACACTGCAACAAAGTGCAAACTTGCGAAACACTCACACCAGATCAGTTTCTAGTGTCGCGGGGATCAACCATAGCAATAGTTCACTTCGTAGACCGCCTTACCTGGATTATGGGCCAATCAGCTCTATGAGGCTTTGCTGGATGTGACCGACAAGACCAGTCGAGCGAGTCGAGTGAAGCGGCAGTCGAAGTCGCCCTTCAGTCGTTTCATATTTACAAGAACATTGAGTTTTTGATCCTAATAGCAATGCGTAATGAGCAAAGCAATGCTTCTATAACCTATTTAAGGTTCATTTTCCGTCCCATTTGCATCTCAAAATGCTTTCCCGCCTCGGCCAACTCGCTCGCCTGCGCGCCGCTTTCTGGCCAAAGTCCTTCGCTGCGGTGTCCTCTCGCGCCGCTGCGCCCTCCTTCCCAAAAGCTTCCCGGCTCCTCGCAGAGAACGCAATTGGAGAGAAATTCTGTTACAAACGAACTTTTCGCTTCTGTTTGCAAAAATGCGTCCGCGGATCGATCAAGACGCTCGAAACTCTAGTTGCTGCGTATCTGATCTCTCAAAGCTTGATTGTGGTTCAGTTCTCAATTAATCCAAGAGGTATTGAGTTTCTCTGGCCCGCCCTGTTGTTCCACTACATATTCGACCCAAAATACACTTTGGGATTCGTTCTAGGCGCCTCAATGGAACCAACATTGCCTTCGTCAAGCCTACTACTTAGGAAACGAATCACAAAAGAAGATCTGAAAGTCGGGATGGTAATTAGTTTAACCAATCCGCAGGGTACTCCTGTGGAAAAGCGATTAATTGCACTCGGACCGTGCGAGATTGAACGGAACGGAAAGAAGCATCGCGTTCCCGCAGGATTCATGTGGGTCGAGGGCGACAATGCGGAAAATTCGTGCGATTCTCGTTATTACGGTCCCGTGCCCGTGGATCGCTTCGGAGCACAAACTATTTGCTGCCTCAATTGGCTCAAGTTTGATTTGCGGAAGAAAGAAGCGCAGAACTGAATGATTAGTGAGTGGCTTGTGGTTAATAAATTTATGAACGGACTCGAAAATCAGCTCTAAAATAGTCAGAGAAAGCAGAGCCTTGAAGAACACTACAGTCTTTCGTTTTAAAACAAAGCTCTAGGTTTACTAGACACGGAGTTTGAGATGCGCAAATCACCAAAAATGAATTTAGGAGCTTATCGTTGAAGTCAAATCGAACTACCGTTGATAAAGTTCGCACGTTCGAGCTCGCACGTCTCTCGGCGGCACCGAATGCAGTCAGCGCGGTCTGGTTTCAACGGGAAATGCCAGTTCGCGACCTAACTCGGTTACGCATGCGATCGAGGGCTAGTTTTAGCAAAATCTGTCCTAGAGAAGATGTTCGCAAGGCTTCGTTCTATCTTTTAATGCAGATTTTGTGTGAATTGATGCAACAGTAGCCGAGAAACATCGATTTCGAGAATGACTGATTCTTAGAGTGGTTTTGGTGCGCATTTTGGGATTTCTGTGAATTTTCGAAGGTTGCTTGTTACAAAGTTGGTGCCACGATAACCAGTGAACGCATTTGGCAGACTCCTGCAGCTGTGGCCAACGGAATTCAGGTCCAGCAAGACAGTCATTCTCGAAATCGATGTTTCTCGGCTGCTGTTGCATCAATTCAAACGAAATCTGCACTAAAAGATAGAACGAAGCCTTGCGAACATCTTCTCTAGGACAGATTTTGCTAAAACTAGCCCTCGATCGCATGCGTAACCGAGTTAGGTCGCGAACTGGCATTTCCCGTTGAAACCAGACCGCGCTGACTGCATCCGGTGCCGCCGAGACGACGCGCGAGCTCGAACGTGCGAACTTTATCAACGGTAGTTCGATTTGACTTCGACAATACACAAACAACACTGCAACAAAGTGCAAACCGGCAAAACAGATCAGTTTCTAGTGTCCCGGGGATCAACCGCCATAGTTTACTGCGTAGACCGCTTCACCTTAATCGCCCAGCATCTCTTTCAGTCGTTTCATATTTACAAGAACATTGAGTTTTTGATCCTAATAGCAATGCGTTATGAGCAAAGCAATGCTTCTATAACCTATTTAAGGTTCATTTTCCGTCTCCTTTGCATCTCAAAATGCTTTCCCGTCTCGGCCAACTCACTCGACTGCGCGCCGCTTCCTGGCCAAAGTCCTTCGCTGCGGTGTCCTCTCGCGCCGCTGCGCCCTCCTTCCCAAAAGCTTCCCGGCTGCTCGCAAAGAGCTCGGTTATGGAGAAATTCTGTATCAAACAGACTTTTGAGTTTTGTTTGAGGAAATGCGTCCGCGGATCGATCAAGACGCTTGAAACTCTAGTTGCGGCGTATCTGATCTCTCAGAGCTTGATTGTGGTTCAGTTCGCAGTTAATCCAAGAGGTGTGGGGTTTCTCTGGCCCGGAGTTTTGTTCAACTACATATTCAAACCAAAATACAGTTTGAGATTAGTTGGAGGCCCCTCGATGGAACCAATACTGCCTTCGACAACCTCCCTAATATTTGAGAAACGAATCACAAAATAAGATCTTCAAGTAGGGATGATTATAGGTTTTATCGATCCGGAGCGTTATTCTGTGGGAAAGCGATTAGTTGCACTCGGACCGTGCGAGATTGAACGGAACGGAAAGAAGCATCGCGTTCCCGCAGGATTCATGTGGGTCGAGGGCGACAATGCGGAAAATTCGCGCGATTCGCGTTACTACGGTCCTGTGTCCGTGGATAGCGTTGAAATTCAATATATTTGCTGCCTCAATTTGCTCAAATTTGATTTGCGGAAGAAAGAAGCGCAGAACTGAATGATAATGTGGCTTGTGGTTAATAAAGTTTCTGAATCTGAAAAATCTAAATCGGCTCTGAAATTGTCTTAAAGCAGAACCTTAAAGAACACTACAGTGTAGCGTTTTATAAACTCTAGGTTTACTGGAAACTGAGTTGTTTTCGCGAAAAACGAAAAAATAGGACGACCTAACTGTAGCGATATGAAAACGAAAGTCTCTCAACGTCTAACGTTTACTTAAAAGTGGGCCAAGCCTAATCCTAGATTAACTGGAGGTCCTGCGGTAACGCCTAGACCTAAGCCTAAGGCAGTTACAGTATGGTTAGCCCAGAAAACGAAGCCTAAAATCTCAGTTCAAAACCTGTTTCCCAACAACACGACGTAAGATAAACAAAGATCGCGCAAAATGTGTTTCTGTTACGCTTACAACTAGCTGAACGCGTCACTGAGCACGCGAGGTCTGTCGTTTACTCGCAACTCCAGCAGAACCCGACCGAGCATGTGAGATTTATTAATAAAGTCTCTTTGGACACGAATAGGGCCACACAAGATGATTGGCAAACTGCGCTGTTGTGGGAGCATCGGCTTCTAAGTAGGGAACCAGTCGCGCCCACAGCGATTGACTCAGGTCGTTACGGTAGAATTCGTTCTGATGAAATGAGTACTGTAGAGAGTGATAGGTCCAGAAGATCCTAGAAGTGACCATGTAGCCGAGGACCACGTCGAGTGAGTAGTGCTTCCTTGCGAGAAGGATGCAAACAACAGCGACAAGACCGAGGAACTGCGCCAAATAGCCTAAAAAATACCGTAATCCTCGTTTTAAGGCTTGGCGCTTACCTAGTAGACATGTCTTTCGTGATGAGTAGTACTGTATGGTGAGAATGGAGATTGTGAGGCTGATCGTGTGACCGGAGACGATCAGATCGCCGCAGAGGTCTCTGGGTCTGACTTGTTCGATGCCAAGAGACCAGAATGTCCGCATTACACGCGTGTAGATTACGGTAGGATCGGAGGAGTTTTGTTGTGGAGAACAGTAGGTGTTTTTGGAGGGAACGGGGACCTAAAAGAAGGTTACTGTAGGCTTGCAAATGGTTAAAAAGGAACAGATCAAAATGTTAAAAGGTGGCAAGTTGAGAATTTTGTGAAACAAATTCTGTTTTTACCCATTTGGAGCAAAATTTTTAGGATTTGTATCGATCTCAAATGCTGCTCAAAAGAGCTACCGTATCCACGCAGGCTAATGAAAAAGCTCTACTTGATCTACTCTTCTGTTCCGTAATGTGCAATTTGCACTATTTTTGAATAAAATTTGGCATTTCAGCTCTTTTGAGGATTGCATGTACGTTGTTTCCTACCGTATCCACGCACCTGAAGCAGACTGATACAGAACGCCCTGAACAAATAGGCGACTGCGGCGCAGACGAACATCCTCCTCGTCACAATCCAGCGGTGTTGATGACAGAACGCTGTTCCCAACGCGCTCACAATCAGCACCAGCATGATGCACTCGGTAACGCGAATTGCGGCGGGAACCTCAGGGAACAGAGAGAACCAGGGGTCAGGCAGGGGATCTGCTTGTCGGGGCACGCGATCATGCACCCAAGCGAGGATTATCTGGTTGGAAAACCATGCAATCACCTGGAAGACCGATTTTAAGATCAGAGATTGAACGGTTAAGACTAACCAGTAATAGTAGGGCTAGAAAAGTTCGTTTCCTCTCGATTTGCGGCTCTTTCGAAGGAGCGATTAGCGGCACAGAGACGCCCATCGCCAACAATAGCGCTGAAACGTCTGAAACAAAGAGTTAAATGGACCATCTGGCTGTTGCGGAGCTTTTAGCGACACGCGGACGTACAAACAAGCATTGAGAGCGCTATTTCAAACAAGCTACATCGCGCGTCAATTAGCAGCCGCTGTAGCTGCTGCTGTTGCACTCTGAAGATGATGTATTGCGTTCGCAGAAGCGGCAGCGGTAATTTGACGCCGAGAAAGGTGCCAATTGAGGTTTAAAGATCGATTTTGAGAGCAAAAAAACGCAACAGCCCTTAGTCATATGAACCAGAGGCAGGCAAGCAAGCACCAAAGGCCATTTGGAGCACATGATATGGAGAGAGAGAGCGAATGTGAAATTGCACTTGTTTGTTGATGTTTACATTAAGCAATGTGACGCACACACGTGGTGCTTTTAAAAGCGGATGTTTGGTGTGTTTTAGGGGCAATTGAAGCCATAAAAACGCAAAAACTTTGAAGCCAACTAGCCGAAGGGCATGTTAAAGTGGAGAATGTTGAGGTTCGAGCATAAACCCTTGGTCAAACGGCAGATTTTGGGGTTGTTGGGGCATCGTGTTGTTGCGCTTGTTTAGCCAGTCAATTACAATCTTCAAGATCCAAAATGTAGCCAAAAACATCAATTAAAGCAAGTTTTGTACTTTTAAAGCGAAGCTAAGAACGTTCTAAACTCAATTAAACCCTAAAACAAACTAACAGCGCACTGAACTTTGATGCTGAAGCGTTAACGTCTGACCTAAAGCTCGTGCCCAGACAGACTTGAATTAGTATGTCCGGTATGCCCGGCGAAGCCTGGTCAGCCAAAAAAACTAGACAAAGCCTCTGAACGATGCCTAAACTGAGCTTAGCGCTACCATTTTGTCTGTTACTGATCTGTATGGGTACGGTGTTTATGTTTGTTGTGAGAGGCTGATTCTCTCGGACCCGAGAGAAGACAGAGCGACTCGAGCGACTAACGTTGGAGCATGTGTTTATACGTTGTGAGAGACTCTTTTCTCTGTTTTCTCTCGGTCTCGGGTCAATAGCCTAAAACAAGATTTCACACCCCCAATCTACGTGGGCAAACGTTTACTTGAAACTACTAAACCCCCACAAGGTCACAAACAATAAATCCTGTTTGTCTGTGCGCAATTATGGCGCAATTAAAACGCCTAGTTCCAGACACGACGACATATGCACTCTGGAAGCAAGCAATCGCTTGCAATTGGGTACTTTGTTTACTCTATTTAATGTGAATTTTGATTCTGAAGTTTAATTTTGACATGAAACGTCACGCTTTCTAAGCGGTCATGAAGAGCCTCAAAAAACGGTTAAATATTGACCAAACGTCAATAACTATAGATAGCGATAGGAAGATATAGGAACTGATATAGGAAAATGTTCTCATTTTCATACGCAAGCAATCGAAGAAGGAAAATTGACATTGAAATTAACGTCTAAAACGGTCAAATTGTGACTGTTGAAATTGTGCCAATTTTTCAACAGAAATTTCAAAATTTGACCAAACGACAATAAATAGAAAAAGCGGTATTACGTTACGACGAAATAGAAAGAAATCTGAGTCTCTGAAGGTGCACTTTGCTGTCAATGTTTTCGTCCAAACTGTTTACATTATGAGTGGGTGGCGAAGCGGATGTTGACCCATTGATTACACATGTGTGACACTCGCGGGTAATCAGTTTTCGCAATAGACAAGCAGTCTAACGTGGAGTAGTTTTGATCTATAGACATAGATTAACTGAAAAACATTTCTAACATAGATCAGACGGGAATTTTGGTATTTTTTCTCAAAAACATGCAAAAATTGGCGAATTTGTGTTGAAGGGAAACGTTCTCGTCCAAATCTGTATCGAATAAAACATTGTTTGAAGACTTGCTGGCCTCTCTAGTTAACCATTCAACTCAAAAATTCATTTAGAAGTTATTCGACTTTTAGCGCAATCGTCCATCATTTGGAATTTTGAATCGTTATCTTCTAGAGTTCCCCGGCCGTCCACAAAAAGCAAATTTGAGTCAAAACAGAGAGATGCGCAAACAAATCGATGAATGACAAAGATCGCTATTTGCCGCGATTTTTAGCCGTTTTACGCAATTCTAATATTTGTTAGGTGTACTGCGGGCGGCCACTCTGTCATGTGCACGAGTAAAACTCAAACACCAGTAAAAATGGCCCAATTCGCTCTCACAGCGGTCAAATCAAACAATCGCGCCAAGAGTCGATTGTTTAAGCCTTTGCGGGCTTACGCTGATCTTTCGCAAGTGACAATAGACCAAAGAGAGTTCGCGTGCTGGAAACGCCGAAAATCATCACGCAAAACTTCAATTTACACACACGAAGCTCCAAATGTTGCTCTCCAAATTGGAATCAAAGTCAGGATTCCGAGCGCAACGATCAAAAGGTCGACGAAGTAACAAAAAATAGAGCAAACAACAGTCTAATATGCTCTTAGAAGCTCTATATGCTATCTCTTCATGACATGGAATAACGCTAAAATCTGGCGAGTATCAGTGCACTTCTCACCCACTCCTCCACCCAATCGTTGCCGACATAATAGAGGCCGTAAAAGGAGCTCTTTCAAAGAGCAGGCTTTTCTCAAGGCCTAATTAGTTTGTATATGGGCGGGAAAAACGCGCTATACATAGCATAGATAGCATGGTTGGTTGGGTGCAAATTTGACGTTACTGTTGGAAAGAAGAGTGAATATAGGATTTGGCAAAAAGACGTTTTGATTTTTGTTATTTCAATTAAGGTCCTGTTGTTGCCGGCATAGAGCACCTGGCAACACAGCAAAGAGTGAATTGTTCAGCGAAAGCATGACGAATTTTTAAACACAGGGTGGGTATACCCTAAGACCCGAATGCGAGCCCGGTTATCCAAGTTGACAATCACGTCATTTTTCGCATTTACGCCATTTATAGTTCAAAACAGGCAATAGAAACCAACAAAAAGCGCTATTTTTACGTGACAATACTAAGAACTACGTGCACAACGCGTTGTTGAACAAGTTGAGTTGAATTTGAAACGATGTTGTGGACATTTGCACTCAACAACGGCATCAGATAACTGGGCCAACTGATCCAGTCTCACTGCGCAAGTTCATCACGTCATTTTGAGATAGATAATCTGGTCTATATCTCAAATTAGGTCTAAGAAAACCGGTACGTGTAATACCGGTACGTGTCTTGGGGCCAATTTGTCCGGCCCCAAGTCGGCGTCGACAAGTTGACCTGCTTCGTGAAAACAGACCTGAAAACAGTCAAGTTGTATGAACCTAGGGACAACAAGACAATAATAAAATAAAGAGTCAATAAGGACTTCGAAGGAGGGTGGGGCTAGACAGACGCCGGGGAAGGCGAGCGGCGAGGCAAAGTGCAGCAATAAACCAGCGCCGTAATGAGTGCCGGATAAGTTCACAAAAACAAGTTTCTAAGACAAAGTGCCAAAGTGCGGAATCGTCTCTTCCTTCTTTTCTGGGCAATAACAGCAACGCATGGAGAGAAGCACACTAAAATTCAAGGTTTTAGCCATTTTTAGTCAAAATTGGGAATCCTAGAACCGCTTTTATCGTCAAACAGCTTTGAAATTATGAAAATTCGGATTCTTAAAACAGTTTTTCTCGTTAATAAGCTACAAGCACTGAATAGACAAACAGAAACAAACGTGTTGACCCTCTGAACTCCATTTAAACAAGGAAAAAGTCACATTTTTACCGAACTACACGAGCACTAGCACTGTCTTAGGCCTGCAGATGAATGTTTCAAGGAAATAGGAGAATTCCGCTCCTTTGATCATTGTCACTCAGGCGCGAAAGTGTACACATGGCTGACTGACCCTCGCATTTGTAATCACGTCACTCAAAAGGCTCAACTAATCTGCAAAGTGCCCATTTCCTAATTGATACTCAAAAGGCGACTTTTGAAGCATACAATCTGGCAGCAGAGTTCTGAAAAGCGGAAGGAGAACTACATTTGCCTTAACTAGCATGCAACAGTGCCTATGCACCCACAAACAACAGTTAACAAGCGCAGATTGATTCATTTTAGACCCAAAAAGCGCGCAATCAGTGCACGCTCTCACTGGACATGTAAGTAACATGGAGTCAGAAACGAATGACTCATTTGTGAATTGGCAATCTGCTAATTGGTGCACGAAAGTGGCCTTTAAATGTCTCCGTTGGAAGCTCAGGTTACGTACGGTCAGTTAGATGGCGACTAACCTGCGTAAATGTCCAAAGCTACGCACAATCGGCTCATAAGAGAGTACAATAACCCACATTCTGGTTGGAAAATGCCGACTTTTCGAAGATCAAGCAGCAATTAGCTGATTAGACCTGATGAGAGGAAATTAATCGCGACTGATGACTTGTGCTTGCCTGCTGTAACACCTTATGAGAGCAACTAGAAAAGCAACCGAGAAAACAACTAATATACTCCCGAAACTACCGTATACCATCAAATACGACCAATCGCAGTTATTTACATTTTCGGCTTATTTTAGACCTCTTTTCAAAATGCCACCAACTACGTCAAAACAGATATTTATGTCCTGTTCCGTTTCCATGAAGAGCATTTCTAAAAATCGCACTAAAATCAGGAAAGGAAACACCGATGACGTCAATTGGACTCAAATGGCGATTATCGGAAGGTGAATGCTGAAGAATAGGTTGTTTAAGGGCGTTTTCATCGGTCAAAGAAGACAAAAATAGCATTTCACACCCTCCCAGGTTTCAAACATCACTAAAGCCAAAAGTAGGGAACGTTTAACTATCACGGGGCATTTCTCTCCATACTACAAATGTCTTAAAATGCTGATAAGAACGCTGTGTTTGCTCATAAAACCACTTGAAAAATGAGCGATTTTTACGTGACAATAAGCGCCCCAGAACAGCGCAAATCACACCCAGAATTCGAACATGCACGGTCATCATCTGATTAAACCTCAAAAAAGATAATTTAACACTTCACATAGTGCTCTAACGACCTTTTAGCACTTCTAATTGAGAAAATATAAGCTATAAATACACAAAAATACCGTATAACAGCAAATATGACTAAGCTTTGATATTTCATCTCTTAGCCTCTTCTCAGAATGCCAAGCTCTACGTCAAAATTCACATTATGGTTCTGTTGCGCCTCTATTAGTTTTCATCAAACGTAAAACGAGGATGAGGAAGAGCCTATTCAATCAAAATGGCCCAAACTCAAATCTCGTTCTTTCGGTTTTCAAACATCAAAAGTGGGAATTGTACTGTTGCGGGACACAACTCTCAACACCACAAATGTTGTAAAATGAGCGATTTCCACGTGCCAATTAGCGCCTCAGAACAACGAGCAACAAACCCCTTTGCGGTCACAAGACCAAAATCTCGGTAATTAGCCTTATTCGAGATAGGACATGAAGCATCATCTGAATTTACCCCCTATATGATGTTTTAACGCAACATCTGCGTGCTTTAACAACCTTTTAAAGCTTTCAGTTCCACAAATGCAAGCTATAAATATACAAAAGTACCGTATAACAGCAACTCCGACCAAGCTTTGATATTTACGCTTTTAGCCACTCTTAAAAATGCCAACAACTACGTCAAAACGCCCACTTTAGTCCTGTTTAATGAATAGCACTTCCATTAATTCAAGCGCGCTAGGATACACCAATGCCGTCATTATACGAAAAAAGAGGAATATCGATGATTAACGGTTTATTTGAGTGCAACGCCATCGGTAAAAGAGCTAAAATTAGCCAAAAAATTCAAGTCTAATCTCGCGCTCTCAGTCTTTAAGCATCAAAAGTGAAAGTTGTACTATCACGAGGGTCACACCCCTCTTTTCAACACCACAAATGTCATAAAGCGCTGATAAGACTCCGTCGTTGTGTTTCGACATAAACCACTTTGCGAACGAGCGCGTTTCACGTGCCGATTAGCGCCACAGAACAGAGCGAACAACAAACATCAGCAGCAGTGCCGGCTGCAACCACTTTGCGGTCAATCCTCTCTCTGTTAATCAAATAAACGCAGCGTAAACACCTACTTTTGCGGAAAAGGTTCAAACTAAGACTGATTTGATTGTCTAGGTGTATTGGGGGCGTAGGGCGTGAAGTAAGCAAGGCATCAAGTACAAAGTATAGGCTTTAAGATCCGCATCACATTTTCACGTGCGCGATCACCTGAGATATAAGTTGAGTTGCTAGGTAACGACGACAACAAGTCGTGGTTACGGGTACATCAAAAGTGGGTAATTAACGAATGGTAGGTGGATTCTATCCAGATGCAGTGGCAAGCGCACACGGTGACTACTCATATGAATCAAATGACTATTAAGCGGTACACTGGACTGTTGCTCTAGCAAATCGAAAAAGACAAAGTCTCTGGTCAAGTTGAACTGCTCAGCAGAAGACGGCGCAAAGCAAACCACAAAGTACAAATGCTCAAATATTCACTTGATTTGTCTTAAGGCTGCAAATATCTCTTTGCTAATTGAATTAAATAATCAAAGAATTAAATCTGGCATATTAAGGGACGTGAGTGCCGACGGTGCTGTAAACTAATGTCAAGCTAATCAAACAACTATCTTGTGGTTTTTTGCTATAAGTGCCTTTTCCGTCTAATCGGGTCATGAATACGCCACACTGATAGAGTGTTTGGTCATAAGACAATGACATTTTGTGTGGTTAGCGGCGAAAAGAGTTTCCTCTTCTGCTAATTTTCCTCATTCCTGATAAGAGTTTCCTGATTTTCTCCCCTGCTTATTCGCTGGTAGCCTCACTTCTCTGACTGTTTATGAAGCTTGGATAGCCTCATATCTTGCTTGTCAAATTGTACAGTCTGAGACTGTTTAATAAGCAATAATGGCACAAAACTTGGCTATATCATAATATGTTAGAGAACATAGACTTTGGCGACATTTTTTAAACATTTTTTGGGCATTTGATTGAGAACGGCCAAAGACGTCAAAGGGAGTCGTGAACACACGGACACAGCGATAGTGCTTGGATCATTAAAGCGCGACATTTTGCAAGGAGGAACACAATATTTCAAACTGGCAGGCCTGTTAAACTTTCCAAAGAAGACCCTAACCAGCTGTTTCTATAATCCAATCCCGCGTGGGTGGATTTCAAGAACTCAAATAATGACGCAACTGTTACGTCAAAAGCACAAAACGCAAATGTTTGGAGTTGAAGATTGAATGAATTGTTGCTGACACGTCAGAGCTATCATTGGCAGCTAATAGCTGGGTTTTTAGGGCTTAAAACGAGAACGTCATCGACCAATCCTACTAAAGAGCTGCAGCGTCCAATGGTAGATGATGTTTAATGGCAAACAGTTGAAATCACATGAAATCACGAAAGCCATTAGAACCAAGCGTTCATCTGAACTTATTAAGACAACTAGGCCATATTTGTAACCTAGCAGCATTACCATTAGCTGAAGAAGCTGACGAATTGAAAACAACTTGAGGAATGCGAGAAAATAGGGTTGTCAACATGATCAAATCGTGAGAAAATGCTTAAAATTGAGAGTTTTTTAAAGATACATAAATTTGCGCTCCCTGGGCTATAAAAAATCAAACAATCAAAAATCAAACGAATAAAGCAGGACAACTCAGAGCCAGGACAGTTTGGCGCCGGTTTCATAGAGCCTTCATGACAATAACTAAGCTTAGGCTGACTTTTATCCTAGTTTTTTGGTCGTAAAAGGCAACATTGATCAACATCTGTTCTGTCATCACTCGGGTTCAAGAGAAAACAGTCTCTCAAAACGAAGTCTGAATATAGCCGTTGTGAAGAAAGAAACGTTCCGATCCTAAATGTAACCACAATAGCAGAAAACGGCTGGAAATTGTTCAAATTGCTCATGACTCACGCCACTCGCTGTGTTCGATTGCGGTTCTTCAAAATATTGATCTTTGTACCGTTATCATGACCGTATTTGCATTTAAAAGGCTCTATTTGAACTTTACCTTCATTGGACAAATATTTTGGTCACTGAGCAAGATAAATACAGTCAAACCGCGTTCATTCGTCCAGTTGACTCATCAGCAACGAGACCTTTCCGCTTTCATGAAGTTCATCACGGTTGTCTTCGTCCTCTTGGCCTTCTTCGCTTGTTTTTATCTTACGGTAAGGCCGGGGTTAATGTGACTGGCTCACTGAGGCCCAATTCTGGAGAATTCAGGCCGCAAATGACTGTCCTTCAGGCTGTATCATCAATGCGACTTGCTGCTCGAGTGAATGCTGCTATGGATCATAATTTGCTTTAATTTCATTGCTTGATAAATAGGTTCAAAACTAGATTGACGTAAAAAATGATTTGACGAGAGTGGGATTCGAACCCACGCCTCCGAAGAGACTGGTGCCTTAAACCAGCGCCTTAGACCGCTCGGTCATCTCGCCTCTGAAGCGTCGCTGTGCGATTTTCGTTTGTGAGTCGATGTTTCCATATTCCGATTGATCGCGAAAATATTGAACAGTCCGGCGTTGCAAACAGCGCCGCCATAGCTCAGTCGGTTAGAGCGTTGGTCTAATAAGCCCAAGGTCGCAGGTTCGACCCCCTTGAACAACGACTGCGATCAATTTTTGCCTAATCAGTTACTGATCCAGATCTGTTTAGAACGTTGATGTTAGACAGTAACTTACGCACTGAATCTCTCTACGCCTACGGTATCAATGCTTTATGAGCAAAGCAATGCTCCTGCAAAGCAAAGCAAATGGCATTTAATGTTAATTTTCCGTCCCATTTGCATCTCAAAATGCTTTCCCGGCTCGGCCAACTCGTTCGTTTGCGCGCCGTTTCCTGGCGAAAGTCCATCGCTGCCGTTTCCTCTCGCGCCGCTGCGCCCTCCGTCCCCAAAGCTTCCCGGCTCCTCGCCAACTGCTGGATCAAGAAAGAATTATTTTGCAAACAGAAATTTGTCTCCAATTTGAAGAAATCTGTTCGTGGAACGACCAAAACACTTGTGGCTGTCGTGGGGACGTATCTGTTTGCCCAGGGCTTGGTAGTCGTTCAGTTCCTGGTCAATCCAAATCGTATTTCATACATCTGGCCTGCGTGGTTGTTTAACCATGTATTCAAGCCAACATACATGCTAAACATCAGCATCGGCCCTTGTATGGAACCGACCTTTCCATTTAAGAGCATCATCGTTGAGAAGGCGCTCACAAGAGCCGATCTTCAAGTCGGACGAATCTATTCAGTTGCCGAAGCGAACGGGGTGAGTTGTGGGACAAAGCGTTTAGTTGCACTCGGACCGTGCGAGATTGAACGGAACGGAAGGAAGCATCGCGTTCCCGATGGATTCATGTGGGTCGAAGGCGACAATCCGAAAAATTCGTTCGATTCGCGATACTTTGGTCCTGTGCCAGTGGATCGAGCAAGAATGGAAATTGTCGGCTGCTTCTATCCGTTCAAATTGGATCTGCGGAAGAAAAAAGCAAAGATTTGATTGATTTGTGTTTAAATAATAAACTGCGATTTATGAACCTCACAGTCCGAGATCACTTCACACAATGACCACCTCACACGATGAAGAACTGCATAATCCTCCCTATAAAGCCTGCTAAGCCAAAAAACTAGGCTATAGCACTCAGGAAGTCAGCCTAAACGAAGGCAGGTCAGCCTAGAACAAAGCAAGACTGGCACGAGCGCAAGGACAACTTTTAGAGCCAAGCCCTTAGCAGTTGACATTTGGTGGTTGTTCCAGTTGAGAACGTTTCTTCGTCGTATTTATTAAAGTTTGATTACAAGGTAAGCTCTTCAACAGGCACACAATCAGATAAGACGAGGTTCTCAGCTTGGACGACGTACGGACCGCATTCCGAAAACGACATAATCTCCGCTTCTCGCAAAGATCCAACTGTTTCTGCCCCAATTGCGCCATCCGAAGCTCAGACCGAACTGCGCAGTGGAGGCGGGCGGCTGAATGCGCGCATTGCGCATGTACGAGTTGCTCCACGTCATGCCATAGTAGTTCACGGCGTCTCTGTCGAGTTTGGGCCAGAACTGCTCAAAGAATTCGGAGCTAGAGACGTCGCTACTGCAGCGTCTGCAACAGAAAACGTTGTGTGTGGTCGCGACTATGTGCGCGCCTCACCCCCCGCCACAGACCAGACTGTCAGTCCAAGTCTGCACGTTGCTATTATAAAACTCTGCGTTCGGCTTGAATTCGAATCGATTGGTGATGAAGACGTAGACGCGCGTTTTGCGGTCATTTTCGAGGCGGAACGAGAAGACCTCGTCAAAGGCGAGTCCTGTGAACGCGCGGATATTCGTACCGTAATCCAGGAAGAAGATTGCAATGGTCTTGCCGACGAGCGCGCCGATTTCTCTCTGGATGCCGACGGCAAGGTCCCCGATCTCCTTAGCAGAGTCGGCCGCGCTAGCGCCGTTGCTCCAATCCAAGACATCGATCGCGTGCTTGGTTTTCAGAGCATCTCTGATCAGCGGCTCCAGAACCTCCTGCTTGCTCGTTTCGGCCTAAATTGGGCCGCGTTTTGGGCGTCGCTGAATGAGGAGCGACTCACCGCACGAGTGCTCTCCCATTCGAAGAGCTTCGTGAAGATCGAATTGAATTGTTGCTTGATTTCGGCCGTCGGTCGTCCCTCCGCAGTGCCGCTGAATCGAATTTTGTTGCAAACATGCGCGGTAAGAGCCTAAATTTCGGATTTTCTGTCAAAACTCAAATTGAGAGCACACGTACAGTAATCAGCGTCATTTGCTGGATTCCCACACGCAGGCTGTTGACCGCCTTTTGCGAGTGACGATGCGCGATGATGGTGCGATTGAAGAGGTCATGACGACCCTGCGATGCTCGTTCGATCATCTGTGAATCGAGTCTTTAAACAGCGAAATGTCCGGGCAAGAAATCTCACTCCAAGTCGCACACTCGGCTTCAAACGCTCGCAGAAGCGACAAGTCGGCTCGTTGTCTGTTTTACCAGCGGCGAGGTCAATGAAGAAATCGTTCAAAAGCTGTTGGACCTCCTCGATCGACGTCTCGTTCATGAAGAGCTTCACCGTCGGGCCAATGTTCAATTCGCCAAAGGCGCTCAACGTTCCGCTGATCAATTTGCTCACGTCAAAGTTCTGAAAAATGAAGAATCAATAGAATGATCCAATCAAGACATTACGGGTCGAGTTGCTTGCAGAGCGATGGTGCTCTCGAAGACGCGAAAGACGAAATCGGCTTCTGGAACACCTTTTAAAGGAGTACTGACTGAAGCAAAGAGGTCGGCGGTCGCCTGCTCCCAGTTGGAATCATTCGAGTTGGTTTTCAGTTCTGCGAGCAGCTGCTTAGAAGCCTTGCAATCTGCAGAATACAATACTTGAAGAATTAACTAGAATGGAGGCCCTTACGAGTGTTGGCCACTTCGGACGCGTAGCCCAGAGAGACGAAGAGGCACAAGAGCCAGAGCGGCAGAAGCAAATCCATAATACAGCGAGAATGGAGTAGTAGTGAATGACAATGTTCCACTCTTCTCGACGGTGATGATTATTCACGGATATGACTGTATTCTGGTCGGCCGCCCTTGTGATCGGAAGGTCGACGACGGAAAGAGCAGAGAGTCATCAGCTTGGTCATTGTGGAAAAAACTCATCTCTGTCTCTTTCTGCGAGCACACAGTCACACTTCTGTGTTTCTAGGACAACACAACACATGATTGAAATAGACAGTCTTGTTGAGACCTTGCATGCTTCCTACTCACTGGCGGTGCAATCTCCTCTGGTACAAGAAGCTGAAAGACAGCGGCCAACTCAAGGAAAACGACGTTGTTGGGATGTTCGTTCCCGGTTACGGTAAACAATTCATCATAAAACGACTGATTGCCATTGGACCGTGCGAGGTGACGAAAAACGCCACTTTGTGCCGGAGGGATTCATGTGGGTCGAAGGAGATAACAAAGCAAACTCGTTGGATTCGCGGACCTTTGGACCTGTGCCTTCGGACGGTGTCAAGTGGAAACTGTTGTGCTCTCTCATTCCACTCAGGTTTCAGTTTTAGGGGAATTTAATGTTGAATTGCAGATACTAAATAAATGTTCCATGTTTTCGTGAATTTGCGAATTTTCGCTTCAAAACTTCTCACAGCAAGCAGCTGTCCTAGATGTACGTTATTTTGGCAGGAGTATACTGCGACAAAAGCACCAAAAAGGTATTCGGCGCTTGAGTCAATTTATCGCTCATATTTTGACGTTTGACGTCATTTCGATTTGAAGTTTGATTCGTCCTCTATGCTTTGGTGCTTATTGTATCACGTTTTGATTTTGGTCAAAATTGCACAATCGTGTTGAAATTTCCACTAATAGAGTGGGTAAGGAGTACCAGAAAGAAAAAGAATCAATTTGTATCCTCGAAGAAATAAGTAACTGTAAATTGAAATTTGCATAAAAGCATAAAAAAATTTTTTATTCACAATCAAATTACAGAATTATTTCTTCGTTGAGTTGATATAGACGTTATTGACGACGCCAATGATAACAGTCGGCGATCCGGACGCCTTGCTTGCACGGGCACTCGTGGAGACCGGCCGGATGAGCCCGCAGAAGGGAAGCGCGACGATGATGATGCCGTTAGCGACGGCTTGGCACTTCAGAACAGTTGGAACATCTGAACAGAAATGATTAGAAGCTCGGTCAAGCAACCAACGCGACGCGACACGAATAAGAAATTAAGTGCCTCGGACCGGAACCGAACCCGCACCCGCCGCGCCGCATTCCAACTAACTACCCTGCGACCACCCTACGCGCAAGCGAGTGGAGCGACTTTATCATAATATGGCAGAGGTTCCGACCAATTCTACTTGGATTTGTGGTGTGTTGAGTGCTACAATATGGTGGTTCGTTTGGTCGGTTTTTTCATAATTTTCCTTCATTTCTGGTTTTTTGTTGGAACAAATGAGTGTGGAGTGGAACGTTCTGTGCTCTCTCATTCCAATCAGGTTTCGATTTTAGGGGAGTTCAATGTTGAATTGCAGATTATAAATGAATGATCCATATTTTCGTGAATTTTCGCTTCAAAACTTCTCACAGCAGCTGTCCTAGATGTACGTTGATTCATCAGGAGTAAATGGGAGTAAGTAGGAGTAAACGATCATTTCCAACATCCGAATTATCGAAAATACAATGTTGAAGACATCAGCCGCCATAACTCTGTACGAAACGTTCGATTGTTCAAAGTTTTGGCAATCAATCGGATTATAGAAACATCGATTCACAGTCCTGCTTCGTCAATCAATCAATGCTTTAGGCGGAAGATTTGTTTATTGAAACGAAAACTAAACTTTTTAAGCTATTTGGTTTTCCACTTGAATTCGGCATTCGACGGCATGGAATCGGTTTGATTCTTCTTGTTGCAGAAATATTGAGTGCACGGCCACACTTCCTAAACAACAGCAATTACGAGTGTTGACCACTTCGGACGCGTAGCCCAGTGGGACGAAGAGGCACAGGAGCCAGAGCGGCGGAAGCAAAGGCATATTACAGCGAGAGTGGACTAGTAGTGAATGGCGATGTTCCTCTCTCGTCTCTTCTCGACGTCGCGTTTGTGGTGATGAGTATTCGTGGATTCTAGTCGTGATGCATCGGTCATCGGAAGGTCAATGACAAAGAGGCAAAAGAGTCACTGTAGAGAACACTCATGCAGTTTCTGTCTGGGAGCACAGAGCCTTACTTCTATACTCAGCACTATTTCTCTGACTATGTCACAATACAATACATGACTGTACAGTCTTGTCGAGATGAACCCTCAACTCCTTGTAGTGACAATGCTAAAATCGTATAGATTGATGATTGACGAAGGGAGATCTCGTGTCGTTGCTCAAACAGTGCATTGCTTCAGTATTGAAATGACGCGGCGCATGCGAAAAATGAGATCTTAAGCAAATATTCGAAAAATACGATATATTCGTGCTGTGGAAATGTGGAACCAATTGCGCTCTATCGCTCGTCTGTCAACACAATGGCCAAATATGAAGAGCGCTGCCCTGAACCCCCTCACTCTCTAGGTCCAGATCGAATCCAATTGCTTCAGACTGCCAACAAGCCGTCGGTTACGGTATTTACCGTTATGGCGCAGGCAAATATTATTCGTACTGGCTGAGCGTTGCTTTGGGACCTTGCATGATCCCTACGCTCTGGCGTTGCAATCTTCTGTGGCATAAGAAACTGAAAGACAGCGGAGAAACGCAAGGAAAACGATCTTGTTGGGTTATTCGCTCCCGAATACGGTAAAAATTCTTCACAACCCAAAAATTTTTTATTCACAATTAATTCAAATTTACAACATTACAATATTATGACTGTTGGTGAGCCGGAGGCCTTGCTGTCCCGCGCACTCGTGCGATGAACCCGAAGAGGGGGAGCGCGATAATGAGGATGCCGTTGGCTACGGCTTGGCACTTCAAGAGGGCGGAAATCATCTGAGAAGAAATGATTAGAAGCTCGGTCAAGCAACCAACGCGACACGACACGAATAAGAAATTAAGTGCCTCGGACCGGAACCGAACCCGTACCCGCCGCGCCGCATTCCAACTAACTACCCTGCGACCACCCTACGCGCAAGCGAGTGGATCGACTTTATCATAATAAACCAGACGTTCCGACCAATTCTACTTGGATTTGTGGTGTGTTGAGCGCTACAATATGGTGGTTCGTTTGGTCGGTTTTTTCATAATTTTCCTTCATTTCTGGTTTTTTGTTGGAACAAATGAGTGTGGAGTGGAACGTTTTGTGCTCTCTCATTCCAATCAGGTTTCAATTTTAGGGGAGTTTAATGTTGAATTGCAGATTATAAATGAATGATCCATATTTTCGTGAATTTTCGCTTCAAAACTTCTCACAACAGCTGTCCTAGATGTACGTTGATTCATCAGGAGTAAATGGGAGTAAGTAGGAGTAAACGATCATTTCCAACATCCGAATTATCGAAAATCCAGTATTGAAGACATCAGCCGCAATAGCTCAGCGGCTTTGTACGAAACGTTCGTTTTTTTCGCAATTATTTTCGCATTATTTTCGCAACCTATTGGATTATGGAAATGACGATTCACACAACCAACAGCAATAATTCAGTATACAGATACAGCAAAAACCACAACGGCGTTGTGCACCGCTGTTGATTGTATACCAAATTCCAAAAGCCAAAATGGCCAAAAGGGCCAAAATGAAAAACTCATTGTCGCCAGCAGGGGTCGAACCTGCGACCTTGGGCTTATTAGACCCACGCTCTAACCGACTGAGCTATGGCGGCGCTGTCTACAACGCTGGACTGTTCAATGTTTTTGCGATAAATCGGAATCGAAAATCTCTGTTTCCAGGCTCGTTTTAGAACATCAGGATATTGCGAAAGAGCGCCTAAGCCTACAGCAGTTACGGTATGGCTAGCCTAGAGACTTGCGTTACTACCGTTAACGATGTACTGAATTCAATAGACGTTAAGCTGTCCTGCTTCGTCAATCAATCAATGCTTTAGGCGGAAGATTTGTTTATTGAAACGAAAACTAAACTTTTTAAGCTATTTGGTTTTCCACTTGAATTCGGCATTCGAGTTTGGCATTCGACGGCGTGGAATCGGTTTGATTCTTCTTGTTGCAGAAATATTGAGTGCACGGCCACACTTCCTAAACAAGCGCAATTTTAATCAAGTGAAAACGTCCTACCCGACTAACGTAAACAATGATCAAAATCCAGAACACCAGCAGTGCCCAACCAATGTGGCAAATTCCGAGCTCTTGAAGCCTCTGCTCGCAGATCGTAGGGTCGCTTTCCGCGCAGGTCATTTCTGTTGAAATGCAACAACGTCATTGTCGCGGTGATATAGTGCAGCACGCAATGGGTCAAACGATCGCCTACAGAAAGACTTAAAAACAAGACACAGTAAACTTTGATGTTTAAAACTTTTGTTTTTTTGGCATTTCAGTATTTAAAAATTAAGAATTTCGAAGTTCGCTGCAGGTAGAGCTGACAAGAAAATGTTCCGGTCAAAAATGGTCTCCAAAATTAGTTCCACCTCAATCACTATACTCTCGGTTGGTCAAACTTCGGTCAAACGTGTCTGACCACTCAACTGTTTCATAAAGACCAGTTTTCTGGTTCCGGTTAAGCAGAAACTGACGGAGTAGAGTGGTACAATTCAAAACTTCTGGCATAAGAACATTTGCACTTTGGCGACGAACGTCATCATAAACCATTCGCGCGGTGATGCAATGTCAGCTTGCAATGCGATGCAAGACAACGAAGCAATTATTCAGCAACGTTCAGATAATTTGATAAGAAGCAGATAATTTGAATGAACGCGTAAAAGGGGAATTTATGCTTTTTTGGTATTGAAACGGACATTGGTATCAAAATATGAGTATATTGTGCGATAAATAGACAAAAGCAATAAAACTGCAAACTTTAAAAACACAACCAGCTTTGCCACCTAAAACTCCTAAAACAAAAAGATCAGGGTCGGAGTGGAATGGAACATGGAAAAATTTTGGCAAACGTCATAACCACACAACCAAACAAAACAACATGGAAGTAGAACTCATTCGCTTTTGAATAACAGCGAAAGAAGTGCTTCCGGGCCATTCCATATGCGCGTTCGGTCGACGCCATGTTTACCTGAACATGAACTGAACAAAACAACTTTTTTTCGATGTCAACACTTCCGCTTTTGCGTGCGTTGAATGAAAATGCATTATTTAGCTATTATATAATGATAACGGCACTTTGAGGCTTAAAAGTGGTTTGGTTAATTTGGGAAAGTTGGTTTAAAGGGAATTTTGCCCTTAATTTCACCGAACTAAAGGTTAAATTAGGGGGAAACGGTAATTTAATACTTTAAATGTGAGCGATTTCTGCTATTAACCCTTGTCGCTATCAGAGACTCCGGTTTTCGGGTCTGGTTAAGCGAGGTTTTTGGTTTTCTGGTAGGATTTCGGGTAGCCGACATCTCTGGTCGCCATGCGTTCGCTTCTCATTGTCATTAATCCGTGAGAGTTCAACTCGCTCCACTGGTGCTATGTTTCTCCAAACAATGTTGCAAATTCAGAATTCGATGGTGACTCCTTTGAAGCCATATTTTGACTTGCCGTTACCGAATTGTCTGCGTTTGGGATTACCCTCAGCTCAGATCTCTCTCTTCTGTGGGAGATCGTCGATTAATCTACGAATCGACGCAAAAAAGGGCGGACATCAAATCCGGTTTACATTGCACTTCATTCGCACTAACATTGTTCTATTGAAGGAACGCATCAAAACATCAAAGAATAGCGATAGAGCAAAGAATAGAGCACTAGCGAGTAGCTCAACGAACGCGATCAACGTTGCGTTCGAAACTCTTATCGCTGAATTGGTTTAATTCAAATGTCGCGGT
The DNA here is from genome assembly GCA_007213375.1 of Steinernema feltiae. Classification (NCBI taxonomy): domain Eukaryota; kingdom Metazoa; phylum Nematoda; class Chromadorea; order Rhabditida; family Steinernematidae; genus Steinernema; species Steinernema feltiae. Next base: position 62,218 of record MQUG01000397.1, on the reverse strand, counting down.
GCCCTTATGCTCTTCATTCAAATTTCGCAGGTCCGCCATGCTGGCCATAAAGTACTTGAAACGTTTCTCTTCTTCCGCTTTGCTTTCGTAGTCTTTGCTGAAGTCAATCTTGAACTTTTCAAACGCTTTTCGATCCTAGATACGGTTGGAGCATAATTCAACAGTCGTGTATTTACCTCATTAGATGGTTGAATGGCCACAGCCTCCAGAACAACGGCGAGAAGGAGGAGGAGGATGTGGAGCTTTGATACCATTGCAGAGGGGCAATTAAATAGAAACGCACAACCAGTTTAAATACGAATTACCACCTAAGAAGTAAACAAGGGGTAGCAGTTTTTGTTGTATTACACTATTCTGGCGGCAATCAAGAAACTAGATTTCAAATCAATCAGTACACTTTGATTGGTGTTTTGATTTAGAAACAACAGAACTTCACACTCCGATCGATGAAAAATGACAACGATTAAGACGAAATGCCATATTATCGCATTTATGTAAATTTGTGAACTATCAGAGGTTCTTTTCGGTATAATTGCCGCCATGGTAGCTTGTGAACGCGCTTCGCCAACAGCTTTGAACAAAAAAATTCGGGCCCAGCAAGATAGTCGCTTTTGAAAGCGATTTCTCCGCATCGTTTGCGGGATCCGAATCCGGGCCTCTTGTGTGGTAGACGGGAATTCGAAAACTGAACCACCAGTGCTTTTGTAGCCCGAGAGTCTGTTTTGGTGTTCCTCCGCTTAATCGGATTACGGGAAATATTGATGTGACAACGAACAATCCACAGCGACGCTTCGGAGGCGAGATGGCCGAGCGGTCTAAGGCGCTGGTTTAAGGCACCAGTCTCTTCGGAGGCGTGGGTTCGAATCCCACTCTCGTCAACATAGTTTTGGAACTTGATTATCAAGCAACGAAATCAAAGAAAATAGCAAGTATTGATTTTCTTTTGTTCTTTGTAAAAATATTCAATGTAAAATCGCTTTCTAGCTCATAATCGGTTGCATTTGATGCCGTTTTACCAAGGAATTTATGCAAAAAGAAGCCAAAATCAAATTAGGTTGCCACTAACTAACATCGTATTATTAATTGAAGGTCGCATCGAAAGCCACTTCTTAGCGGCCCAATCCACCGGTGTGCTTTCCTAGGAATTCGTCGGCGCTCTCATCGCTGAACTGATTGATTCCAAAAGTGGTACTTCCCTTGTGCTCTTCGTTCAACTTGCGCACCTCCGCGCTGCTCGCCACGAAAATCTTGAAACGCTTCTCTTCTTCCGCTTTGCTTGCGTAGACTTTGTTGAAGTCGATCTTGAACTTTTCAAACGCCTTTCGATCCTAAAAACAGCTGAAACCTACAGTCAGACAGTCAAAGAGTTACCTCGCTAGGTGGATGGATGGCGACAGCCGCCAGGACAACGGCGAGAAGAAGGAGGAAGTGAAGCTTGGAGACCATTGCAGTGGAACGATTGAGTTGAAACGCGCAACCGGTGGGTTTAAATACGAATCAACGCATCAGAAGTGAACGAACAGAAGCTGTTTTTTGTTACACTTTTCGAGAATTCAATCATGTGCGCGCGCACGTGATCAAAGTACGTTCGTTCAAGTACTTTGACTTGTGAAGTGCTCTTTAAAGAGATACTTAAAGGCAAAAGACTTCCATAATCTTTGGCCGATGGAGAGTAACACTGATCAACACACAGTTGACCCCCTTTTGACGAAAGCAGCAGTTTTATCTGCATTGGAACCCAGGCCTCGCAAGCACGAATGACAACTACTTGAGCTTTTTGCTGACAGCAAAAGAGTTCAGGCCCAGCAAGTCCCTTTTGAAATTGATTTCTCGACAATTTGCGGAAGTCAAATCCGTGTGCTAGGCAGGAATTGTAACACCGAACCACCAGTGCTTCTGTAGCCCGAGAGTCTGTTTTGGTGTTCCTCCGCTTAATCGGAATATGGAAACATCGATTCTCACAAACAACAATCCACAGCGACTCTTCAGAGGCGAGATGGCCGAGCGGTCTAAGGCGCTGGTTTAAGGCACCAGTCTCTTCGGAGGCGTGGGTTCGAATCCCACTCTCGTCAGCCAATTTTTGGTTTCGCAACATCACCCAGCACATCACTCTCGTCAGAGCAATGTCTGAATGGCTGAAAAATTCAAAAAATTCAAAATTCAATTTCCAAATTTGAATTTTTAAATTTAAGTTATTTTTTACTTTCTACTGCATACCTGTTTACTGTTGCCGTTTCTTTTTACTAATTTAGAGAGGGCAGTTTCTGATTCATAGGTGTTTTCATATAATAACGTTTATTGACTTTATTGCAAATCTGATGACATTCCGTATCGGGTGGTCTGATACCTGCTTGTTTGGCAAATATTTTCGACGCTTTTATAAGGGCTCGTCAGCTACTCCCCGTCGCACTCAACGCGACATTCAGTGATGATCTTGGACTGTCTGATTTGTTTCTTTTGTTGTTTTCTAATTTGTAACGGTAGGGACACACGTAACGCAAGACAAACGAATGGCTCCGCGGAATAACGAAACTGAAAGATGTCAACGAATCAGCGAAAAGAAGGAAATGGAACTACGCGTGGAATCTGGCAAACAGCGGCAGCGAAAAATGGCAGAAGAAGATAATGGAATGGCGCCCGCCCGCAACAAGACCAATCGGAAGACCACGAACACGCTGGAGAGACGAACTCGTGAAAAATATCGGAAGTCAACGATGGCAACAACGCGCGAGAAGCTTAACCAAGATCGAATGGATACAATTGGGTGTGGCATAATGAAATATTATTGAATCCACAAATAAATTAAAATTGAAATTGAACGGTAGGGCGTACTACGGTAATCCTCACATTTGTTGCATTTAGGCTGCAGAGGCTAAGCCTAAGCCTTGTCCGTATCCGAGCGGATGCTCCCCTGACCGAAAGATATGCTGCGCTTGATCGGAAAATCGATTTTATGACTTTAAACCAATTAATCTCTGCTTATACTCTGCGTCTGTCACAATAAACGGTCATTAAACATCCAAATTGTGGCTTGTAGTAGGCTCGTCGGCTTCCCAGATGTCCGCTGAGGGCGTCTCATCCTTCTGAAATCACAATTTTCAAGATTTCCGTCAATTTAGCCTAAAACTCACCTTCTCGCCTTCGGCGGCAGCTCGAGGACTCGGACTCCTCTCCACGTGCACCGCCTTCGTCTGCATCTCCTGGAGCTTCTCGAGCGTCACCGACTTGAGGGGAATCAGTTTCGGTTTGCAGAAGACCGGACCGAGCGCGTCGTCCTTGAAGACGAATCCGTTGAACGCGCCGAGCACCTCTTCGATCACCCCGGCCGCCTCGGGCTCCGCCATCGCGTCGCGAATGCCGCGAGCGGGGAATCGACGCGCGCGAGAGGCGAGTGACCATGGCAACGGGGATGGACGGACGGACAAACACGAATTGACCGTTTTTACGAAAATATGCGTTTTTTTTATCAAAGGTTACGTTAGTTGACATTAAAGGAAATCAAAGCGAGTTTTACATATCGGTGACGCAATCTGGAATCGATCGGTCGCAGCGCTCGCCATTCTCACAGCATCGATCGTATCTGACGCATTCTTGAGGGCAGCTAAGGCCTGCAGCTTCCTGAAATTATTGGAAGAGATTAGAAAGATATTGGAAGAATTCGTGTTGGTACCACAGAATAGAAGCTAGCGACGAGAGCCACAAGCACAAGAATGCAGAAGAGAACCTTCATGATGGTGCGGGGGTGGAAATGATTTTCAAGGGAATGAAGCGGTTTTATAGGTGCTATTTACAAAAACCTTGGCAAACAACAAATGCGCCAAACAACAAATATTGACTTTTTATGCATTCTGTACACAATTTCAGATGCCCTGATGTCATTTAGTACCGGAATTGTGGGCCGCCAGCACACAGCTGCAAGTGATTTTATCGGTTATTTGCGCCAACCGTTTGTGCCAAAATGCAGTATTTCTTTTTCTAGCCATTTCTGTTCTTTCAACGTCTATTTCGATGAAGTAATCAACCAGGACAACGTAAAACAGCTCAGATTGCTTGGTAATCTCTCCTCTCCTCGTCGACAAATCCACATTCCCGTATTCTTAAACGAGCAAAATCTCCATAGTTCGATTGATTGGGAATAACAGTGCAACTGTAGTGTTCTAGACAGCGGCCGCCATAGCTCAGTCGGTTAGAGCGTGGGTCTAATAAGCCCAAGGTCGCAGGTTCGACCCCTGCTGGCGGCAACGAATTTTTTGTCTATTTCCACTTCAGTTTATCTTGTGCGTGGTGATAGAATATGCGCTCAAATCATTGCTCAAATCCAGGATGGTGATCCTTAAGCTTCAATATCCAAAGTTCTGAGCTCTGTGTCTGTTGGTCCCAACACGAATTTCTTCCAGAATAGTGTATTAGTTAATCTGACGGTGATGAGAATGTCTTGGGTCATAGAGTCCAAATTTTCAATAACGATGATCAAATTAGCCACTAGTTACAAGTCGGAAACGTCAATACGAGGATGCGAGGTCTTGCGCATGTAGTTCTCGAGTTCCTTGTCGAGGTCGTCCTTTGTAATTGGCTTCTTCTTCTCGACCTTTGGCTTGGCGGCGGCGGCGGGTTTAGGTTTGGGAGCAGCCTTCTTCTTCACGATTCTGCCCGAGTTCGCCTTCATTGGCACCGATGACTTGACGATTCGGTCCGTCTTCCGAGCGCCGGGGCTCTTGTGAGCTGTTGCGGCGCCAATTCGCTTCGAGAGCGGCTGCCTGACGACGCCGAGACGCTGCTCGATGGGAACGTTGCGTTGTTTGCGCTGGATGATCTGCAAAATTAAAGAAAATAAGGATCGCTGATCGCCTGGGTCTTCGAACATACCTGATCGCGCTGCACAAACTGCTTCCTGGGACGGACAATTTCCACCACTTCGGTCACCACTTGAGTGCGAGGACGAGGACGCGGACGATTCGCGAATCGTGGACGCTGATCCATCACGTAGCGCACTGGCGCCTCATCCTCGTAGATTACGTCCTGATCGGCGCCGTCCATATCGTCGAGATCAACGTAGCCTCGTGGTTGACGTGGCGCGATCACCGTACGCAGACGCGAAGGTCCCGCGCGTGCAGGTCTGAAGGCGGCTGCTTCACGCTCGGCCTGAAGACGCGCCTGCGCTTGCGAGGTGATCCCACGGCTGTTGAGGTCGTTGTCCATGTAGTCGTCGTAGAGGAACGAGCGTCCGCGGGGATTCATGCTCGATTCCGAGGAGTCACGGAGATCGACGTCCATGTGCGCGTTGCCGCCGTTGAACGTGGAGGAGCCAGCGGAGCGGCCCCGGCGGGGTAAGTCGACCGGCCGACCACCGACTTCATGCGGGAGAAGCGTTCGTTGAGCGACATCGTTGAGTTGACTGCTGCGAGTTGATCTCCTTTTCTGGAATAGAGCACGCTTAAATGAACGCCAAAGCTATGCGAGCGAGCCGCGAGAAAGCAATGCTCGTTGAAACAGTACGAAGCGATCGAGCGACGATCGATACGTAAATGACCTGAGGCGAGCGAGCGAGCGCAGAGCTGATGGCGTTGTTCTGGAGGCCGCCCGCGCGTTGTACAAGCGGTGCGAAGGCCAAAAAACGCCACGCAAAAAGCGCGGCTTTATGTTTTGATCCTATGGTTAATTAGATTTATGTATCAGGGAAATCGTGTCGAGAGCCTCGAGCAGTCAAGATGCAGTTTGCAATGCTGCATTGATGATAAAAACCGGTTTTTGAGATGCAATCAGATTAGGAGAAACCATTTCTGAAATTAGCGTGCGAGAGATGGGATTGTGATAGCTGACCGCACGTATTCAGATCTATTTCAGTTTAATGTCTTTGACCATTGATGATCCGGGTGTAATTATTGATTGTATTTTGCTATATTATGTCTCTGTCTGATTGATGTTTTTTCAATGCGATGCTGCAGCCATTTGCCTGATTAATGGGAAATGCGATGCGTACCGCATACTGGAACTTTCGCAATCCGTCACTTTGAACGTCACTTTGTCCTCAGCCATACGATACTCGTGAAATGCTGTAAAATTTAGACCCGTTTCTAGCATCAACCAGACAATCTGCAAAATGTCAACTTGCATAAGAAACAGTGGCGACTAGGCTTCGCTCTAGGCTGACCATAACGTAATAGCGGAAGGCTTAGCTCCAAAAGGAAAACATTCTGGCAAACAAAGAGGCCTACGTCGAAGCCTATGCCAAGTCGCTCTTTGCAAGGTGACGACGTCTTTAGCTAATGCGATGCGAAACGAAACCTGTGGGCTTACACTTTGTTGTCATTGCATATCGCGTAGCAATTCCACGCATTATACCGTCTCGATTTAAAGCGTTTGCTAATTGCAATTTTAAATTTCGTGTTGATCCTTTAGATTTTTGTGACTCAAAGCTTCGTCTCAAACTACTGCTAAAGGGGATTACTTATTCAGTGCTACTATGGAGTGAATTTTCACTTGGCAGTTACCATATGCTGGCTTTTCCTAGCATAAATGCGCGAAAATTTGGTCAAACTCGCGTTTTAATCATCTACGATCGTTTGCTTAACCGCTAATCCTTCAGGCGATGACTCAAAAGTTTGATAAACTCCTCGCATGGGGCCAATCTCACGGAGTTCAGTTTAACGGCGTGGAAATCCGTTTTATCAACAAACAGAAGGGCTACGGCCTCTTTGCCACAAGAGATCTCTCGCCCGGCGAAGTCATCATCAGGGTAACCTACTGTCTCAAGTAATAAATTGCCAAATTCTTGATTTAGACCCCGATAGAAACGGAATTGACCTATTCGAAGATCTTGTACGACGAGTACTTCAGTGAAGTCAAAGAGTAAATTTAATTTTTCTCACATTTCACTAGTTGAAGTAATTTCAGGCATAAGGAGAAGCTGAACAACGAAGAAATGCTGATTCTAGCTATGGCACTAGAGAAGCAAAAAGGCCAAAACTCACTCTATCATCTTTACTTGGATTTCTTGCCCGAAAAGTTCAAATTCGGTCATATGGACGATGATATCGATGAGATGCCACTCTCTGCGAGCATTCCCTACAAAGTGGAGACTGAATTACGAAGTGAGACGTTGAAAAAGGTTACAAATCCATCTCTATTAACAAAAATGCCTAATTTTGACTTTTAGATAAAGGAGCAGGCACCTACAGTACCCCAAAAATCACTCGAATGGGCTTACCAAGCCTACAAAAGCAGAGGTTTTGAGAAAAATCGCTCATTTTCGCCTTTTATCGACATGATGAACGCATCTCAGACACCACAGGTAGACGATTCATAGGCTTATCCTCTATAATCAAAGCATGACTTACTGTAGGCCTGGCTCAAAAGTCGAATCTGGACGAGCGACAAAGATCAAAAGCAAGACTTTGCCAACGTGATCATCAACGAGGGCTGCTCGGTGAAGAAGGATAGCGAGGTGTTCCTGAGCTACGCAGAAGAGTTGAGCAACGTGCAGCTGTGGTGCAGACACGGATTCGTGTTCCCGAACAACAAGAACAACAACGACGTTGTCATGAATATCAGTAAGTTTTGGAATTTTGTCCAGTTTAGGCTTAACAGCGCGATGTGTCCTGCACTTGTGGCTGCCTCTGTTTGTCTGTCTGGCTCAAAAGTATAAGTCAAAAACGTTACTTCAATTTAAGTAGAAATGGTGCTACAATGTAGTGAAAACGAAGACGGTATGCGCAAATCAATGGTCTCGATCAGCCTTTTGCGCATGCTAGTACGTCTGTCTGTTTGTCTGCATCTGTGGATTTATGGACAGACGGGCAAACAAGAACCAGCAGCTACAAAGCATAACGCGAGTATTGAGCTATTTGATTTGATATGTAGGGCAGCTTATATACGTTGCTATCAAAGTTGCTATCGCATTTAATGATTATTGAAGAACGGCCACAAGAACTTGATCTTACAAGACCCAAAATGTCATATTTTCGCTTTCAGACGAGGTGATCAGAATCATGCAGCTCCTAAAATTCTTCACCGACGCTGGCAAAGGAAACGACGAACTGATTGCTGTGGTTGAGAACGGCGTAATTACGAAATACATGGATGACTACTTTGACAAAGTCTTTGAGTTTTACGGCGAGCGGTAGGATGTCAATCACTAATACTACAAATCCTAAATTGACCGAATTTCAGTGCTCGAGGAAGTCGTCAAGCGAGTGCCGCAGTCATGAAGAAGGAGTTCTTCCAAGCGCTCTGGGAGGATCGATCGAGAAGAAAGAAGGACGCCGATCTGAATTTGGAGTTTGCGTGGAACGATGAACTCCAGTTGATTGGAAGGGTTCTTCAGAAGTTATAGGTTGTTGAGTTTGAAGCTAATAAACAGATTTATCATTAGGAATATCGCAGTGAGCTAGGCTGAAATGGGCCTAAATGAGCGCCCAAATCATGTCATAACCTTGCGCTGATAGAGCGCCGAGTCGCGTATTTTCGAAAATCTGTTTGTTTGTCCGTACTCGCGTCTGTTTGCACGTTTGCAGTCGCTCTCTGATTAGAGCATACTGGTGGGTGTTAGTGTTAGGAATGGCCGATCCGCAGCTACAAGAGCTCCTTTCGTGGGGCAAATCCCTTGGAATGAAACTGGACGGAGTGGAATTTCGATTTATTGAAGAACGAGTTGCTTATGGCCTGTTTGCTACGAGAGATCTGCGATCTGGAGAGATTGTTATGAAGGTATGAATGCGGAGTAGCGCTAGATCTGAATCAAAGTCTTCTCTGAGCATAGGCTATGGCTAAAACATTATTTTAGACCCCATTTTCCACGGAAATCTCATGTCTGAAGATTGTTAGACAGGAATGTTTCAATCAAGCTCTCGAGCAAGTCATTCTCCTATCACTGGATTGTATACAACCTCAGTTTTAGGTGCTTTAAACTTGTCGACCATCCTAATCCTGATTACGCAGACGATTTGTTGATGATAACCCTCGTTCTTGAGAGACAAAAAGGAGAAAAATCGTTCCACGCTCCGTATATCAATTACCTTTCAAAACTCGACTTTAAAATGGGAAAAATGGACGTGAAAATGGAGGATTTGCCGCTCTCTGTGCACGACAAATACAATGAAGTTGGTGATCAAAAGCGGAGAATGATCAACAACGTAAATGACTCTCTTATATTTGGCCAAAAATTGATTTTTAGGTGACGTTGTGCGTTCCCCAATCATGCAGTCAGCATGTCGAATGGGCTTTTAATGTCGTTCATAGCAGAAGCTTCAATTTTGATGAAAATCGCTCGTTATCGCCGTTCATCGACATGATTAACGCATCTCAAAATCCTCAAGTAAGCGGATTTTGTATTTCAAGTCATCAAAAGTTGAATTTAGACTGAAGTGGAGCTAAGAGATTGGCCCGATAACCGACTACAAGCAAAATGCTTCGGGAAAGTGGCGATTAAAAGGGGAACATGGTTAAGAAAGGCGATCAAGTGTTCATCGGCTACGAGACAGAGCTAACCAAGATGGATCTGTGGTTCAAATACGGTTTTGTTGATGCAAGTAATTCCAACCATCAGACCCTGAAAATGAACATTGGTATTTTACTATTTCAGTCATTAAAATTAACCAATTGGGCCGATTTAGATGAGATAGTTTCAATTCTACAAGCGATCGACGTCCTCAATGCTGCTGTCAAGGGAAACAACAAAACTGCGACGATCATCGAAAACCGCGAAATCTCGCGATTTGCAAACATCTACTTTGGGAATTTGTTCAAAAACTACGGCGAGAGGTGAGATTCAAGGCTCTGAGCATGGATTTTGAATCAAGTTTATTGATTTTAGCGCTCGAGGGAGCAGCCATCTGAGCGGCGATGAAGTAAAGATGCGAATTCTTTCGAAAGCTTCGAGAAGATCGATTGATGAGGATGGGAAATGCGGTGGAAGAATTGAAATTTGTCTGGAATGACGAAGTTCAGCTCATTGCGGACGTCTTGACAACGTCTTTAGTTACTATTTGTTGGTTGTTGAAGTGTTCAGGGATGTAAAATTGCGTATTAAGACATAAATCTACCATTTTAAAAGAGACAGTTCTGGTTTTTTGCAGTTTTTACCAGCAAACCAGCAAAGTCGATGTGACAAGAACGTACTCGAGTTCTCTAATAGGAGCAAAGTCAAAATAAGCGGCAACACATCAAATGAAATCGAGGCTATTTGTCGATGGCACTGTTTTAGGAAGAATTATCGATAGTTGACTGTTATCGATAAGGCTTCATTGATGTCTTCTTCGTCACCGACTAACGAGATTATTGATTTACAAGTCATTGATTAGTCACTGATAAGAAAGGAAATGAGAAGTGCGGTGTGTCGACAGGCGTGTTGCTTAACCAAACGGGTGTCAAGCAATCTATTTTCTGAATTATGTCTCAAGCGAAATTCGACGAATTGCTCCGGTGGGGTAAGCAAAACGGTCTTCAACTCAAGGGCGTTGAGTTCCACCACATTGATGATCACAAAGGCTACGGTCTTATTGCGGCGAGAGATTTGGAATGCGGAGAAGTAGTCTTGACGGTAATCGAACGAATTTCAGTTTATTCACGTGTTCTAAATTGCAGACAAACTTTAAAACCGACTTGAACACGTTAACTTTGAAAAGCAATCCGAACTACTCCGATATTCAAGGGTATGACCTTACATTGTACAGTGTTTATTATAATCAATATCAAATCGAATTACCGTCTCTCGAACTACGCGTTTTGCCTTGAACGTATGCAGCTCCTTCTGTTTTCAACAGGAAATGCCAATTTGCGAGCTGACTCGTTTACTCTACAATCTAGGGCTGATGTTAGTAAATTCTGTTTTCGCGAAGATTTTCGCGAGTCTTCATTTAATGGTTTTGTGCTGATTTGGTGCAAATTCATGCAATGACCGCCGAAAAACATCGATTTCAAAAGTGGCTGTTGTTAAAAATGGTTTTGGTTGGAATTTTGGACCTGTTTGCTGTATAATTTGTGCCGTGATCTCAAGTAAACGCGTTCGCGGACAAGGCAGCTTGGACAAAGGCATTCAGAACCAGCAGAACATTTACTTTTGACAATTAATGTTCCTCGACGGTCATTGCACGAATTTGCACCAAATCAGTACAAAAAGATACAATGAAGACTCGCGAACATCTTCTCGAGAACAGATTTTGCTAAAATTAGCCCTACATTGCATGCGTAACCGAGTTAAGTCGCCTGTTGAAAACGAAGGGAGTTGCCTGCATTCGGTGCAGGCAAGACGCTGCGAACTTTAGCTCTGGTAGTTCAGTTCGATTTCGACAATAACTAATTGTTTCTTTTAGCAAACTGACCAATTTGAACGAAGACGAACAGCTTGTCTTAGTACTTGCCACTGAGAAAGCCAAAGGCGACTTATCTTTCTATCTCCCCTACTTGAACTATTTGCCTGAAATTTTCGATTTCGGAAGTACGGAAATTGATTTGGAGACGTTGCCAACGACAGTTCAGAACCTCTACAATGTTGCACGCACGCGCAAGTTGGCGATCATCAACAACGTATGTTTTACTTGGCTATTAGACTAGTTTATAGGACTGTGGCCCAGGCAAACTGGGGTCTAGGCATGGATGCGAGCGCGGATATCTAAGTTGAAAATCAATCACGCGTTTTCTAGTCTGAAAAATCAAAAGATGCAGGAAATTCACTTTGTAATTTATTTTGAAGCGTCGGCTTCGGCTTTTCTGCTGCCTCATAAAAACGAGGTTGAAATCGAGGTCAGTGACTTCTGGGGCGCCGCCGGTTGGGTGACAGACCACTTGGGTGCTTGACCAAATGCACTTGTAGCTCGCTGCGCCCACGAAGCCTTGTAAGCCAAAAACAAGTCTAAAAGAGTCGGCGGTCAGCTTAAGCATCGTCATGCAATCTTCTTTCTTGAATTTTTGCTTTTCTGGATTTTTCAGACTAAAATTCTTGGAGTGATTTTCGGTTTGGATAACCTTGCCCGCGTTTTAATTTAAATCATTCGTTTATGTCCTCGTTCAAGGTGCTACAAAAAGGCTCACCTTCTCGGCTCGCTCGTAAGCATGTCAACTGGGCATGTCAGATACTCCATAGTCGATCGTTCAAAGTGAAAATGTTCAACGAGACGATCGTGTTCATTACGCCATTTATCGATCTGGTAAATGCATCTCAGCAGCCTAATGTAAGCATTTACTGGTTTAATTTTAGAATAATCCATGTTTTCAGGCTGTAAATGAAAATTGCTCAAATACTGATGCAGAAGTCTATGGCAGAATAGTTATCACGCATCATGTGAACAAAGGGAGTGAAGTGTGTTTGTCCTACGCACAGGAGTACACGAATATGGAGCTTTGGTTTCACCACGGCTTCACTTATGAAACCAATGAACAAAGCAAGACAATTATCTTAACAATCGGTAAGTAAGAACATAGACAGACAGACAAGCAGCTACAATACGTGATTCTGTCCCTATTTTTCGGATTTCTGCAATTAATTGGACTGATTTAGATGAGATAGTTTCAATTCTCCAAGCGATCGATGTCGTGAATCATACGGTTAAAGGAAACAACAAAACTGCGACGATCATTGAAAACCGCGAAATCTCGCGATTTGCAAACATCTACTTTGAGAATTTGTTCAAAAACTACGGCGAGAGGTGAGATTGAAGGCTCTGGGCATGGATTTTGATTCAAGTTTGTGGGTTTTAGCGCTCGAGGGAGCCGCCATCTGAGCAGCGATGAAGTAAAGATCGAATTCTTTCGAAAGCTTCGAGAAGATCGATTGATGAGGATGGAAAATGCGGTGGAAGAATTGAAATTTGTCTGGAATGACGAAGTTCAGCTTATTGCGGACGTCTTGAAACGTCTTTAGTTACTTGTTGATTGTAATTAAGTGTTTACAACGTTCAGTGCTTTTGTAAGGCTCCTGTTCTGTTACATTCCGTGGTAAAATCACATTGCACTCTTGTTTTGTTATTGTTTGTATCGTGAGCACCTTTAAATAATTTCTAAATAAACATTGCAGCAAATAGAGGCGCGCAATCCGCGCCTCTATTTTACTGCGATTTTGAATTCTAATTTTATCGTTGTATACAGAGCCGCAGCCAATTCAAGATGGAGTTTTATATTTTGCACTTTACAGTCACTTGAAGAGATGATATATCATATTTACTTAAATTTGCTTCGCGCCAAACAACCGCTTCATCGCACAATACGGCTTCTAACATGTATCCTCTCTGCGATGTCTCCAAAGTCTCCAACGCTCACGACGTCTCATTGCTTGTTTAGTACACGCGATGCCATAGTTTGACGCCCAGTGGTGGCGCCTCTTTTGTATTTTCTGAACGACCGGTCGTCTCAATCTCTTCGAATGCTCCGCTGCGGGCTGAGAACGCAGTTGGTTTCCGCTTATTACATAGGGGATACACTGTGTCTTTGTCCTTTCCGCTCTATGTCTCGAAAAGACATTGCCGAGATGCGACAGACAGACATCCTACAGACCGTCGCCAACGTCCTTTTTTGCGTTTTTTTATGTTGCCGCGCGTCTGTCCGCTGAATCATTTCTCAGTTTGCACTTGTTGCGGACGGTCAGCGCCATCTCCGCTCTCACCACTCGCCTCCTTCTTCCTTCTGCGCTGCGCCAAAATGGAGACAAAACTCGATTGTTTGTTGGCTTGGGCGATGGAGAATGGCGCGATTCTTGAAGGCATCGAGTTCCGGAAGACCGAGAGGGCGTTTTCGGCCTTTGCAACGCGCGATTTTGCGGCTAGAGAGCGAATGTTGATTGTGAGTTTGGTGGAATTTTTGTGATTTTTGGTTTAGATTGTGGAGTTGCACTTTTCTATATGTCTTTTGACCTTAAATTTGGCATCTTTGCTGAAACGAAACGACGGATTGAGCTAATTACAGATATAAGAGTAAAATTATAGCAAAAAATTGAAATTTTGCTTTCAAAAACCATCGTTTTTTAACTCGTTTAGATCCCCGATGCGTTGTCCATCTCGCCAAACCGATCAAAATACTACGAGGATTTGATGAGGTGAGTTTTGGGTCTAATTTTCAATCTTCATCTGCTGTCTAGACTTCACAAACTAGACATCGAATCGCTGAGCGACAAGCAGATGATGTGCTTCATTCTATGCGTGGAGCAACGAGATCCAAACTCCTTCTACCGGCCCTATTTCGACAGTATTCCGCGCGAATCAATGGTCAACGATATCACCACAGTTGATTCGAATCTGATCCCCGACACCCCAGGCGCTCGACAGGCGTGCTCTACGTATCGAGGAATCAAGCTAAGGGAGATTGACGACGTTTGTCTACTCTAATACCGTAGTAATGCGCAAAAATTGTGCAATTTCAGCTTGTAGCCTTTGGCGCGCCGCTGAATTTCACTCGAGAAGAGGTGCACTGGGTGGTGAGTCTTGTCTACGCGCGCGGCTTTGTGAATCCGGAACGCGTGAGCTGCATGAACCCCGTGTTGGACTTGGTGCAATGCTCGGTTACTCACCCTGATGAGCGGAAGGGAGGAATCGCGTTGATGGAGACCAAATGGTTCAGCAACGTTGCGGCGTTGGTCAGCGCGTCGCCGGTGAAGAAAGGCGACGAATTGCAGCTGGATTACTCTCAATTCAAGTTCCCAAATCTGATGATGTTCTGTCAGTATGGCTACACGAGTCCGAGAAACATGCATGACAGAGATTTGACGCTCTACAGAGGTGAAAATCCCACATTTCAAGCCTAAAATTCAAGATTTTCAGCCGAGATCATCAGCGCCCTCTGCGAGGTCATCAAAGGACCGCTGAAGAAGAAGCAATTCCGGGAAGCTGTGAAATCCGTTCAGGACCGCTTCGTGCCGATCAGGGACAACAAGATCTCGAAGGAAATGACCGAATTGGTCGAGAATTGCGTCAACGGCTCCAGGTGAGCGCGTAGGAGGGGAGCATTCGAGCAAATCAGCTTTTCAGGGGAATCCACGGCCAGGTCATCGTCAAGATTTTCGACGTTTTGAAGGCGGCGCGCGAGGAGAAGCTGCGCGCCGTCCATCCGGAATTCAAGTTCATCTACGAAGACGAGATTCGGCTCCTCAGCGAGGTCTTCAAGTCACGTCCAGTGTTGAAGGAAGTGGCTGTGACCTCTGTTTAATGCTCATTTCATGCTGTTTGGCTATAAATTGTGAATTGAACTCTTGTTGTACTTTCCAGACGCCTTCCTGGCGCCCAGTCTGTAATTTGCACTTTTTGTCTGTGTCTGCAAGTCGTCAAATTTGATCAAAGCGGCCGATAGGCGATGTGCAAAGTTGCAAAAGAGTTCCGGTCACCGCGCGCTCGTTCGCCCTTTCGAGCGCAGTCGCTCACACCGGCAGCAGCGGAGCTCTGAGTCATTCTTTGTATTGCGGATGCTGCTGCTGCTGATGGTCATCACCATCGCCGTTCGCCGTGCGCTGACACTCATTGTTTCGCGTTACTGGCACCTCGCGCTCTCGTACTTTCCGCCTCTCTTTCAGGTCTGATCGAAATGGATCCAAAATTTGTGCATCTTTCCATTTGGGCGACGATGCATGGAGCGATGCTCAACGGTGTGGAGTTTAGGATGACAGAGACAGGTTGTGGTGTCTTTGCCTCTCAAGATTACGACTCGGGAGACCATCTGCTGGTTGTGAGTTTGATTTTCCGGACTTTTTTCAAGAGAATTTGCGGTTTTCTCAGACTGCGCTGTTGTCTGAGCGCGTATTCCTTCAAGTTAGGATTTATCTATATTGTTTTTACCTATTAGACCAAAAGGGATCAAATTCGAGTTAAAGGCATATACATGAGGCCACGGGGGATATGATTAAGCCTGCTTCTGGTGTGTGGAAGCCTGGCACGGCACGTCTAGCTACGCAAGACGTCCACAGTTACAGTGCTGCGCTTATTACGAAACTGGTACGCTTGTCGCAAGGGATTATGTGATGAAAAAACCCTGAGAGAGAAAAACCCGCCTGGTGGTTTAGCGCTCGCTCCGCTCGCGCAAAAATCACCAGGCAAACCCTGCGGCAGCTCCTAGGCCTAAGCCTATTGCAGTAACCCAAGGCATTAAGAAAATAATTCGAAAATTGCCGCTTTATTGTGCTTATTCGATTTTGTTGGGTTTTTTTCTCACAGGGTTTTTATCTCCTATAATGGTCGCAAAGTGTCTGTAGTTTAAATCAAAAAATTTCACTTTAAAGTTGGAATTATTCAACTTTGCACTCTAAATATCAAAATTTTTGACTTTGCGCAATTGCGCGGAATTTCGAGGATTGTAATATCTTCAAAATTTGAACTGAAAGCATAGAATTAAGATGAAATACGGTACATTATGGGCATCTGTGATAGGCTATATAAAAAAACTGGCTGATCGATTTCCGCTGCAAAAAGGGCTGAAAGTTTGACCAATCAATACAGAAGGCACATTAACGCTCGTATTTGCTTAGCGTGTTTGTTAATTGGAGTCTGAACGGCTCAACAATATCCGAAAAGTTGAAGTTTATGCTTGAATGTCTTGCAATACAGTCAAAGGAAGCCTGAGAGCAAATTTAGACTGGCTGTCTGGAACAGCCAAGTCTGAAAGTAGCCAGAACGACATGCTGACCACTTTGTTCAGATCCCCGAATCGCTGACGATGTCATCTCGCAAAATGGAAAAGGAATATGAGGAGCTCATGAAGTGCGTTTCATTGTCTCTGCTGTCCCTTCCTAACACCGTTCAGGACCCACAATCTGGTAGTCGACGACCTCACCGATAAACAGATGCTCTCGTTCATTCTCTGCATGGAGAAAAGAAATCCTGATTCGTTCTATCGTCCCTACATCGACAGTATTCCCGAATCGATGCCCAACGACATCATCAACATCGACCCAGAGGACATTCCCGACACTCCCAGCATTCGCGATTTCTGTATTATGTACCGAGGAACGAAGCTGAATGAGATTAACGCGGTTGGTATACTGTAGCATAGTCAGACGGTCAAAATTTGACTGATTTAGGTAATGGCATTTGGAAAGCCATTGAATTTGACCAGAAAAGAGGTCCACTGGGCGATGAACGTCGTCAACTGGAAGGGATTTGTGAATCGCAACGGCGGCGCGTGTCTCTTTCCCCTGTTGGACATGGTCCAATCCTCCACTAGCCCTTCCGTTCAGGTTGCACACACGAAATTCGAGGGAAAATGGTACGAGAACTACAAGGTGTTGGAGGGACGAACCCTGAAGAAAGGCGATCAGCTGATTCTCGATAATTCGCATCTCGCAGCGGCCAACATCTTCCATTTTCTGTCATTTCGGGTTCACCACTCCGAGGAACGTTTTTGACAAGAATTTGACCGTCTACAGAGGTGAAAATCCCACATTTCAAGCCTAAAATTCAAGATTTTCCAGCCGAGATCATCAGCGCCCTCTGCGAGGTCGTCAAAGGACCGCTGAAGAAGAAGCAATTCCGGGAAGCTGTGAAATCCGTTCAGGACCGCTTCGTGCCGATCAGGGACAACAAGATCTCGAAGGAAATGGCCGACTTGATCGAGAATTGCGTCAACGGCTCCAGGTGAGCGCGTAGGAGGGGAGCATTCGAGCAAATCAGCTTTTCAGGGGAATCCACGGCCAGGTCATCGTCAAGATTTTCGACGTTTTGAAGGCGGCGCGTGAGGAGAAGCTGCGCGCCGTCCATCCGGAATTCAAGTTCATCTACGAAGACGAGATTCGACTCCTCAGCGAGGTCTTCAAGGAGACTAAGATTCCATCGAGAGCATCCGGTCTGACAACCCTCCATTGCTGCTGATTTCAGAAGCGAATCCATGTGTGTGGTGTTGAAATTGTAATTTTCTGTGCAAATTTAGTAGAAACTGTTCAGCTGACAGCTCAACATACCGTAGTTTTGAGTAATAAAAAATTAAATTTAAAGTTTTCTAGAAATTTGGACTCAAGGGTCTCGAAGCGATGACACAGCGTCTGCTATCCTGTTCATCAAAGTTGCAATTTTTGGGGTTTTCGTCTTATTTCTGTGCAGACAGTTTCAAAAAATAGACAGTTTCTCTATCAACCTGCGTTCACAGGCTTATCGCGCCAAGACCAGTAATTTCAAATTTTGGACCCTTCAAATTTCACCAAATCTACCAAAAACGGTGTTTTCCGGCTCTGTCTAGACAGATTCAAAATGTCGAATGTCTGCGTCCCAACTCATTCCGAACGGTCGCCTTCCGCTATCGACCGCACGCTATCGCTCCGAGACCAGCTAATTTTCAATTCTGATCTGCGTAAAAAAATTCTCATTTCGTCGCGTCTCCTCCACGCATCGCTTCGCTTCTCTCTTCATTTGAATTCACGAGCATTCAACCTCCGCTCGGGCTCTCGACGCGATGCCCATTCGCCGCACGCATTTCTCATATGTTCTACCGCCGTCGCGATCGACCAATCGACGACAAACAAGATGTGTGAAATGGATCTGGTAATTCGCGACTCCGTTTTCAGACCGCAACATGACAGCGAACGTCCCGAAAGCGGCGCAGGCGAAATTCGACGCTTTCTTCGCGTGGATTCGCGCAAATGGCGGAACGATCGACGAAAACGTGGAGATTCGATTCGTCCAATCGTGAATGCGGATTCGGCTTCTTTGCGAAACGCGATCTCCGCCCGAATCAAATCGTTCTATCAGTAGGTGCGAGCTGTTTCCCTCTCTCTTCATTGATTTCTTCATTGCAGATTCCGCACAAGCTGACAATCTCGCCGCAATCGGCGCTGGACGATCCGGAATGCTCGGAGCTGCTCTCAAAGTGGGATTCGATGCGAGATTCTCATGTAAAATGTCAATTTTAGGTCTGAAATCACGCTCGATGACCGCGCCAGGATGGTGCTGTTTGTGTGCGCCGAGAAACGCAAGGGAAACAACTCGTTCTACGCGCCGTATTTGGACATTTTGCCGCTGAAATTCTACACAGCGCCGTTGGACATTGATTTGGAGGAATTTCCGGTCGATGCGCAGAAACCCTACATCGATCGTTGCCAGGCTATCAACGCGCTGTTCAAGAAGGTATAAATACGCGTGCGCATGCGTGAATTAATTGAATTATTGCGCAGGTCAAACAGCTAATTCCGGACCTCAAAAAGGACGAACTTTTGTGGGCGAATAATGCGGTGAACACGCGCTCATTCGGTGATCCATCGATGGGCGAGGAGCTCCTGCCGCTGATCGACATGGTCAACAGCTCCCAGAACACCAATTCGCTAACTCTGTCTTCGAACAACCCACGGCATCATATAATCAGAATCGGCGAGCAGAATCCGGTGAAGGAGGGCAAGGAGTTGTTCATTGATTACGGATTCAATCTGAACAATCTGGAGCTGTGGATGAAACACGGATTCGTGTTTGCGGACAACAAGAACAACACGTTCGTGGAAATCGAGCCTGGTGAGTCGTGCGATTGTAAAATGGGAATAATGGGGATTAACGCCGATTTGCGGTGCTCTTTTTGAGGTTTTAGGATCGTTTGATGCGCATGACTTGTATGGTCGGAGATCAGCCTAGTGAGTGCGGCCATAAAACCGAGGTTTAGCGTCGGTGATTAAGAAATGCTGTGGAATTTGAAATGGCGCTTGATTAGCAGAGATTATCAGTCAGGTGGTAAGGAAACGCGTTTACAATGGGTTAGTGTGCGCTGAATTGGGAGATGACACAGTCAGGTATGCATACCACCAACGTGAGCAACGTTTATCGCTGCTGGTTAATTGAAGCACGGTATACTGCGCTGCTTCGTGAGGAATGCAAACTGCGCATACTGGGTCGTACATGTCGGCGCTCATCAAAGATACCAAGCTTGTTAGTCTTGAGCCGGGTTGTAGGTATTTTGTGGGGGATGCCGCCCGGTGAGGGGAAGCCGCCCGAGGTAAAGCCCGCTTGTCGCAACGTTTCCTGAAGCTTAGAATTCCAAATTTCTCTGTAAAAACTTTGCATTTTTGCAAATGAGCCAATGTAGGCATGGTTGTCCGCTGCTTTGATCTTGTTGATCGTCGCGCCTGCGTCGCTGATTGAGAGATGCTAGGCATGCTGCGCCGCCGCTCTGAGGTATGCCGAGCGCTTCAGGTTAGGGACTTACGGGTGCTACTGAGATAGCACCAGAGGCCAGCTGCGGTCGTTTTAGCTCTAAATGTGAGACTTCGAGATTTCTTTGACTATTTTTTTTTGCAAATTTAGCTGGTGTAGGCATGACTTGTAGGCTCAGGCTCTGTAATAAGACGATCCCTCTGCGTTTCAATGACACACAATCATTGCTGTCTTACTGCTGCTGATTGAGATTAGCACGCGATGTTGTTGCCAATCTTGCAAATTTGCGCATTGCGTGACGCTTCCCAATAGAATTGCTTCGTTTTGAACTTTCCACGAATTGACATCTGTTGATCTTTAGCTTTACAACTTATGTCTCTTTCTTTCAGCTGAACTCTGTGAAGCGGCGATAAACGTCAAGCAAATCGACAGGAAGACGCTCAAAATGATGGCGCCGGTCATCGAAGGCTCCCTCCTGACCATAATCGAAGAAAATGCGCTCTGTGAAGACTTTCATCAGAGTGTTGCGGAACTTTTGGCTGCCGATGCTCGACGGTATGTCCAAGATTAACTATATTCGGCTTAATTCGCGCTGTTTTCAGACAAAACCTCCCGGAATCCATCCCTCCCACCACCACAACCACCGCCGGAAGCGCGATTCTCCGTGAACTTCGCCGTCTCCGTGTCTGTAAGTTACACGATACCGATCCTCGGGTCGAATTCCTGTGGCGCGATCAAATCAAACTAATCGACTCGGTGTTACAGTAATCACTCTCTTTCTCCTCTCACTCTCTCTTATTCTCTAGCCTTCTGTATCTCGTTTTTTTTTGTTAATTTGCGGTTATTTGTGTGAAGAATCACTTTCTTTTCCCCTTGCTCTCTCTCTACCGCACAACGACCTTCTGACGCGTTCGCTGAACACGACTCTGAACATCTGCGCGCGCGCAAAAATTGTGTCCGGGAGCGGAGAGTCTCTGTCAAGGTTACGTCGCTGCGCGAAGCCCGCCGCGCCCTTTAGCAACGAAAAAACGCTCAGCCCCGGCAAATATTGTATTACCGCAGGATGATTTATTGAAAATACCATAAACCGTTGGTCGTCTCTTCTCATCTGGTGGGAGAACATACCGTACGTAGAAGTGTTCTCTGCTCTCTTCTCATCTCAAAGCTCCACAGCTGTATGAGCGCGCGCAAATGACCAATTTTTGGCGGCGGCGCAAAACAACTCGTTGTTCGAGTCGATAAAACGGCGAATTGTCGTCCCCGTCGCTGTCGTAGAGACGGGACAAACGACAGTGTGTACTGCATAGATAGATGTGAGTGTGCGGCTGTAACGCAACAAAGCGCCGATGGGCGCCAACAGGCAAGACATCTGCGAAAGTGCATGAATATTCAGTTGCGTTGTCATGTGTGCCAACGCCGCCGCCGACGCAGCGGAGCTGAAGACGCGACGATGCAGTCAGGTGACCGTCGTCACCGCTGCGTTATCGTTTTCGTCTATTCGCGTTGTTCAGCCGATTGCTTTGCACTTTCCTTTGCTCCTCTCTCTGTCTTGTGTAGTGTACGATACGGCGGAACGGTTCCTATGTGAACATAGGTAGCGCAGATGACGAGTTGACAAGGGCGGCTGCGCTTATCAGTCAGCCAAAGAACCATGGGGGGATTCCATTCTGCTCTGATGACTGTCATGAGCAGCACTATATAGATGGTTTTTGCTTGTTTATAGGTCACCATCAGAGCACTTTACTGAGCAATTTAAAGTAAAAATAGCGCTGTTAAAGTGTTTAAACGAATTAAATGGACAGAAATCAATTATTAAATCAAGAAAATAGTGATTTTGGCCGTTCTGGTCAACATTTTGATCACTTCGAAGCTGATACAAATAGAAATTGAGGTGAAAATGAGACAAAAACGAGACATCTGATTATTGCAGAGGATGACTGTCTAGAAAATGCATTTTAGCGCCTCAGCGATCATGTCTAGACAATTTCTGACCTTGGTCTGCTTTATTGCAGCTTACTGTGAGGTTTTGTAGCGTTTGAGGACCTCAATGAAGGTAAAATAGGTTCGAAATGATTCTCAAAGAACATCCGAGTAGAGATACAACCTACAACAAAGTTTTTAACTCAAATTAACGTTTTTTTTTGCGTTCTGGAAATTTCCAGACAGGAATTCTCCAATCGATCACAATTTCAGACAATAACAGACATTCTGCTGCCCGTCTAGGTGCTTAATGATGGTTTTCTAGGCAAATTTCAGGCTATTTTTCTGTAATTTAGCGACTATTCACAAATCTATCAGCGTGTATTCACTCCTACAGCCACGTTTAGCTTTGGGGCGACCCCCTGGCACCACTATACTCATTCAAAAACACCTATTTGTCACCCCAATTCACTCCATTCGCCTTCGCCTTGCATGCCGAATTGACTAGAGAATACACGCGTTTACGACCGCTAGAAGGAGAAAACGGTCTGATGACGTGGAGACCGGCGGCGCTACTTCAGAATTGAACATGTTCAGTTATTGATGCGGTTGCACTTCACCGCCGCCGCTCCTTCTCCTGGGAACGCGCGTGAGAAGCAAATTGATGGCTAGCGATAGCAGCAGCAGCGAGCGGAGGCAATCGCCTTTCGTGTGTTGGCGGCGGCGGCAAAAAGAAGTAAAGTGGCTGCTAGAGTACATGCGGCTGCTGCTGCCACGCGTCACTAGCATCCAGCGCCTCCAGCCAGCTAGCCAACCAGCTGGCTCTGTCCAGTCAGCCGCGGGAGAACGCACGAGCACCACGCGCTCGCGCGCTCGACGACGCCCGGTTGGTCGTCGTCGTCGTCGTTTCGACGGTGGTGGATGCCTCCCATGGCGGTGGCGGCAGCAGTGGAGACGACGTCGACGACCATAACCACACCGCATCGCACCACATACACACACACACGAAGGGAGACGACGACGACGTCGACGACACTCACAGAGGCTATCACATTGGGTGGTTGGTGACGGTGGCGTCGTCGCGTTCGTCTTCTTCTTCGTTATTCCTATTCTCTTTCCAATTCTCGTCTTCTCCATTTTCAGCTGAAATGAATTTGCGCGCGCTCCGTTTCAGTCGTTGTTTTGGCGCTTAGCGCGCGCACGCGCTTGTTTTTAGCCCCATAACGGCGCGACGTGCAGCCGCCAACCAACCATCAGCCAGAGCGCAGCGAGCAGCAAGGGTCGCGTTGTCGTTTTGCGAAATCAAGGGCGAAGCGGCGTTTCATCACCACGCCACCATCTTCTTCTTCTCGTCTTCTTTTCGCCTCCTGCGGGATGACGGCAGCGTGAAAGTTGTGTGTGCTTGCTACGACGACGTCGACGACGCCAACTCAGCAGCACAGCAGTCGGAGGAGCTCAGAGCGATGATGTGATGATGGTGATGCTCGGTCGGCGAACTACTCTCGACGCACACACACACAAAGTTTTGTTGTGATGCTCTCTTCTCGTTCGTATGCTCGTGGCGTGTGCTGGTCGGTGGTCGCAATTTGGGTTTTTTCCCACTTGAACTGGGAGCTGCGAGGGGATTGGAAATCGTTATTTCTGCAAAAGAAGGAGGCTAATGCACTTTGAGGAGTGATTCTTTCCGGTGTCTGGCCTGACCAGGCGCAGTTTGTTTGCTATTCAGCGGCTATTTCGTGTAATTAAGGCGGAGAGGAGCCGAATTCTGATATTTCGAGGCATGATTTGATGTAGTTTGACCTATATCGGCATATGTATCGGTTTTAGCGGCATTTACTACTGTATTTTCAACTAAAAGGCTAGTGTTCTTGACAAAAATCTCAATTTTGGATGCTTAGACATATAATTGTCATTTAATTTGGCTTTTTGATGGCTTTAGACGATTTAAGATGGAGAATTGTCTGCTACGGGACCTTATTTTAAGCTAAAACTGCTATTTGAGACGTTTATGTCTTGTCTAGACATTGAGAATGTCCAGAAATGTTGAATTTCATTTCTGCCTTTACTTTGTGACCACTACAGACAGTTTTCACTTGTCTAGACTGGAATTAAACTTGCAGATGCTATTTAAGACAAAAATTTGTCTGTGAAGACTGCGAATTGTCGTTTGCGACTCATGTTCGGCTATTTTTCCAGACATTTTATGCGTAGACAGTCATTTCCAGATAGAACAAACGAAACCAAACAAAATGACCCATTTCAGACCAGACAACCTCTATTTCTAGACATATTTGGCTGAGAAACCAATTTTAGACCTGAAAAGTGCATTTTTCCATCTTTCGCCTCAACGCTCCATTTTCCCGCATTTAAAGTGACCTTTGATCTTCGCCTTTTTGGCGGTCACCGGCAGCGCCTACAGTATCCCGCCGCCGCCGCTGCCGCTTACCGGTCCTAACCTTTAAATCTGATCGTTCTATTCTTGCAACCAAACACACACGCGAACAGACCCAGATGACGCAAACAACGCGACTCTTTAGTCACTTTTTGACGGCGCGTGGCTGACGTGGCCCTGTCGCGCTCTCTACGTCTTTCGAAACGACCACTTTCATGCATTTTTCATATCGCGAAGCCGCGAGCAACTGCTCGCTGCAAACATCACAAATCAAATCACACACTGTAGCACACAGCGTGGCATCAGGCGATGTGTGTCTGATTCAGCAGCCCCTACCGTAGATCAGCGCCAACGCGTCGGTCGTCAGAGTCCAGTGGCGGCAGCAGCAGCGAGCTGAAGAGTTCAAAGTGCCACGTGTAAATATAAACAACTCGCCGGCCGCTCGTCCCGGCTCCGCTCTCCAACGGCCTGCTCTGGCTAGTGCTCTGCATGAGAGTGAATAGCGAGACAGCGAGCGAGAGTCGGTCCTTCTCGTTCAGCGAAGTAAACAACGCGCGCGAGAGCTCTGTGGACCCGCGTGAATGTGGAAATCGATGTGGGAATTGGGTCCTCGAAGGCTGCGACAGCGGAGGCGGAGGCTACGCTGCCTCGGCTTTAGCTGCTCGCAGTGGCCCTCTGCGCGCGAGCGAGAGGTGATTCTATTATTAGGGAGGCGCGTTGCCGCGGTTGGGGATTTGCAGCTGATGGCGCAGCGGCGGAGGCGATCACGTTTTAGTGCCAGGACGCGGAACAGCGGGTTCAATTCTGGTTATTGGTCGGTCGTCAAGTGCAGAGCAGACAAATGGGCGCCAGATTGCTACTTTCGTATTTCCCGGTCGTTTGAAAGTGCACTTTTAATACTCCGTTTTGGCGTAGGGTGAGCGTGCTGCTCAGATTGGAGCTCTTTCTCTGCTATTTCCTTGAAATGTGGCCTTGAATTTTCGATATAAACGCTTAGATTAGAGTTTTGGAAGCTTGGATTGTCGTACAGGGGGTACAGTAACCGTTTTGAACTGGTTTAGGTAGTGTATTACTTGTAATTGAGGAATCTAAAGTTGATTATTTGAGATTTTGGGATTTTCTGGTTCTAGCAAGAGCTAAGCTTAACGATAAGCCTTAGAAGGTATTGACATGGCAGTGGAGCTATTTGGGGCTATTTTTGATGATCCCACGCCTTCTAGGCTCTAACAGGCTTACTCATGCACCCATCAAGGTCTCAGACTAGCCCTATAGTCTCAGATTCAGCTCGTTCTATGTTTATTTCTTGAAACGGCGTTGTGCTTTAGCCTCAGACTAGCCATTTAGCCCCAAAATAGGCTTTTCTGGTTAGCTTCCCATCTCTCAGCGCAGACAGCGCTACAGTAATCTTTCATTTCCGCTGTAATTCGATGCCTAAAGCTATTTTCATTAACGCAAAAAGGTCGTTTTTTGTCAATTTTCAAGTCTGTTATTGAACACGTGGGATTGTTTGCAAGAGACGCGACGCAATCGTCTCGTAAACTCGAAAGGACGTTGGCGATCCTGTCAGCAACGTAGCACAAACAAGCACGCAGAAGCTTACTGTAGGCTCCTATTCTTGTGATTTTGCTCGTTTAAACAGGAATTGACCTCCGCTCTCTCTAGCAGCAAGCAGGAACTCTATTCGCGCTGCAATCGAACGTCTTAAGCACCTCCAGTTTGCCACAACAACCCCAACCACCCACATTTTTGCTCTTTTTTCTCTCTCTTCCCTCTGACGCGCAGTCGCCGTTCGCGCGCGCGCGCGAGTGGAGTGGAGCGGGGAGATATACAGATCGAGTTTCGCGCGCGCGCGCACAGCCGTAATTGAGCTCCGCTGCCAGCACCGCAGCCTTCGTCATCATCATCGTCGTCGTTGTCGTCGTGGTCGTTCTACGGCTGCCAGCAGCACCGCGCGACGCACCCCTCTAGCATTATAAACAGCGGTTTCCGTGAGAGTCGTGTGCGAGGCGTCGTTTGTGGTCGTCGTGGTCGTAATTACTTGATGCCCAGCAGCAGAAGCGCGGCTTCAAGCAATAAGCACCTTTCTGACGACGACAACGCTGACAACAAGCGAACGAGAGAGGAGCTTCAGCGGCGTGGCGATGAAGAGAAGCTCTAATTAAGCTTATTCAGTTTGACACGCGCTGCGCCCTCGTGTTGGGTGAGTGAGGGGTGAGTGAGTAGTGTTATGCGTGGATATACGAAATGCAACGTTGCGAAATGTGAAATGTGGCTGCAGCGTAGTTCACGCGGCGCTGTGACACGCAGCGCAATCATCTCAATAGAACTCTAATGCTATATTCGCGCGAGCTATTTGGCGAGGAAGGAAATGATTCATTCTCTGCATGTTGTGTCGCTTTGTTTGTGTTTTGTCTCTTCTGCTCTCTCTGGCGTGTGTGGGATAGTGGAACTGGAATTTCGAA
Organism: Steinernema feltiae; assembly: GCA_007213375.1. NCBI lineage: Eukaryota > Metazoa > Nematoda > Chromadorea > Rhabditida > Steinernematidae > Steinernema > Steinernema feltiae. Next base: position 35,408 of record MQUG01000397.1, on the reverse strand, counting down.
AATTGCGGAGAATAGAGGTAAACAACGTTGAAATTCGTCTAGATTAGCTTGGAACGAGGCTTGCAAGTTGTGAAATTTGAGATTTTTGAAATTCGAGACTTTGTCTGATTTGAGTCCGCGTGTTGTCTAGTGAATTTAGTCAATTTTTGAGCCGAAATAAAGTGGAATTTTGATTGGTCGTTCGCAGGACTAGACCAGAGTAGGCCAGGCACAGTTAACGTAGGATTTTGCAGGCCTACACAGGCTACAAATACCCTTGTTTTCCTCAGTGCACTACATGCCATCTGACGCGTTGTTTGTACACGATGAATGGCGGCCGACTAGATTTCGCGGTTTCGTAATTTGAGAATTTCGAAATTCGGTGCCGTCCTGTCACTTGCAGGAGTGAATTAGGGGCTCCGCAAGCCTCCATTCTAGCTCTGCAATACTGTATTTCACGAGATTTGGCCCATTTTGGCTTAATATTCAAACGGCAATGTCTAAATCCGATTTTTAAGCTCATATAAAGCTGAAATTAGAGCTTAATTGCACAGATCTCTCTCTAATGTAATCTCAAGACACTGTAACACCTACGATTGAGACAAAGTGAGTCGTCTCCACTTCCGGAATTGGCGACAATTTGCGCGACAATTTGCGTGCGTATTTCCCCATTTTCATTAGCCAACGTTAATGCGTTTGCATGTAGCCCCATGTGCGATCGGATAGAGCTCCCCACTATCCGGCTCCGTGTGACACATGCCGACGCCCATCGCCGACCAACCGACCACTAACAGGTGCAATCTGTTCTCTCCTTCTTCAATCTTCCACTTACGACCCTTTATGCGCGCGTGAGCTCCTCTCAGCCGCCGTTTTCGCGCGCGCGCGCTCTCTTCTATCCTCTCCCAACCAACCGGTGGTTCGATATCTGATTTTCGCTCAATTTCAGAGAGAGAGAGAGAATGGTCATTGTGGATTGCAGCATCATATCTGAGGAGAAAATGCCGCCGCACAGCGACTCGGTCTCTCTAAAATCAGAGTCGAAGAAGTCGTCGTCGCATATGGAGGACAGCGATGCGAGTACGCTGAGTGCAGCGGACGAGAAGGCGAAGATTCAGCAGCAGAACAAGCAGCTCGAGTCGTGGCTTGACGAGCACGGCAACAATCTGTATCCGAGTCGACCTGACAAAGAGAAAATGGCGGTGGAGCTGGGAACGACCTTGCAACATGTAAGTGTGTTTTGGAGTTTTGGGTAATGGAGTCAGGTGATGTGGGTTGTTTGTTGCCTCAAACAGGATCGTCGTGGTTTAGACACTTAGATTGAGGTGCAAACTGTGGCTCTGGAAAAATTGCAGACAAATGATTTTCAGACAATAAATCTTCTGCCTAGACAAAATTTTGACCATTTTCAGACAATTCAAACATAGACAACCGTTTGATGTGATTTCTCGATCATTTTGATTTGTCTAGACTAGAGCAGGCTGCAGTCTATGACTTTGGGTAGGGGAAATTGCAGACAAGACAAGAAATTGTCTGCCTAGACAAAATTTTCGACCATTTTCAGACAATTCAAACCTTTTTATGTGATTTTTGAACATTTTGACTTGTCTACCCATTCCAGACTTGATATAAACACGCTCTAGACCCATTTTACAAAAAACCTCAATTACTCGTAAAGCTAAAATCGATCTTTGGGTGTGCAAAATTGCCGCCAAACAGACCGCAGGCTCTAAACTGATCTCTGGCCGCAGTTAAACGGTCTTTGTTCACCTCTAAGTTGTTGACTTGCATGTTTGAGTAACACTTTTCCATTTAAAGTGGCCTCCACGCGAGCTCCGCAGATTAGCAGACTGAGCGAGCGAGAGAGAGAAGAAGAGAAATCCGCCCGCTCTCAAGGTCTATGAGCTGTTTTTGTGACTATTTTGCAAAACTAAAGGCTAGTTTATGCGCTGCGAGCCAAACAAGTGACACAGGTGACCTTGAGTGAGGAGAAAAACGGAATTTTGTCATTGAAAGCGATTCGAATTATGACGTCCAAGGTCGTCGGTTTTTTGACCTGCATGCAGCTGTTCAAACATCAAAAAAGCACGATTTTATCAAGCTCTGTTTTTGGTTGTTTGGTAGATTTACAAGCGAAAGGTCCGGGGAACGAGCACTGCTGTGGTCCTACATTTTTGACAGTTTTTTGGCTCTGTTTATGATGATTTTTCCAGTGCAAAGGCACCTTTCAGCTCAGCAACAGCTGATTACGGGGCTATTAAATTCAAAATTTTAATTTACCGTCTTTAGGCGTCAAATTTTAGCTATTTTCTACCAAAATTTGATCAAATCAGCTCGCAGGGCCTCTCCCTTCACAAAATAAACCCCCAGCTTTGCTTCAACCAACCACAAAAACTGCAAAAAGAAGCTAACTAGCGAACCCTCGAGCTCCCCGCAATCCCCGCATCCTCTCATCTCTGTAGTGTTCTCTATGCGCTTCTGCGGCGTATCAGCCGGACGCTCCGCTGCCGGACAGCAGCTGAAGAAGAGAGGGAAAAAGTGATTAAACGCTTTAGACTCTTTGTTCCCTCGACGCGCCGGCGTTCCGTTGCACAACTGCCGCTCTCCGCTCGCTCTCCGCACTGCAGCTGATGCTGCAAATCGCCATCATTTTTCATTTTCTGTCGGACCTCGTGGTCGCCAGGAGATGAGGACATACAATGCTAATGCGAGAGCGTTTTGCAGAATTGACGTAATTTCTGGGTTTTGTGGGCTATTTTCAGACAACTAGACCTATCGTAACCGTCTAAAAGACAAAAAATTCAAAAATATTGGAAAATTAATTATTGTTTGTGTGGCTCATTGGTTAAGTGGTCAATTTACACTCGAAAGGTGCCGAGTTCGAATCCGGCCTTGAGCTTTTAATTTTTTTAAATCATGGCATTTTGAGTTTTACAGTATTACCGTAATTTTTTGTTTCTTGTAGATCATGTTCAGACAGCTAGGAGCTTTCAAAAGACCTTTACTTGAGAAAATTACCAAAAAACTTTTTTTGTTTATGTGGCTCATTGCTAAAATGCTCAATTTACACGCGAAAGGTCCCGAGATCGAATCCTGCCTTACGCTTTTTAATTTTTTAAATCAATTTATTGACTTATCCCATTTCCAGGTGACCAGATGGTTCGCAAACCGTCGTAGAAAGCAATCCAAACGTCCAAAGCCCTCTCCCTCGGCAGAGGACCGATCCAGACATATCCAAGACATTGTGGACGAAGTGGTGCTGCGAACAACCTGCGGCGAATCGTTCGCCTCCCTGCCAGCAGCAGCAGCGACAGCAGGGCTGACGACGACGGTGGACAACGGTGACGACGTCGATGACAAAGCGGAGGAGTCGAAGGAGAACAACAACAACGACGACGACAGCGGAAAACCGCCTATGGCAGAAATGCAGAAAGCACTCGACGACATTTGGATCAAAGCGCTCAAGAACGGTAAGCTTTGTTTTAATCCTGTTTACGTTGCGTCGCGCGCGCGTGGTCTTCAGCCGCCGCGACCAAAGGTTAGCTCGCAGCAGCCGCAGCAGCACCAGAACCCAGATGTGCGGCTGCGGCGGATGTGTTTTATATTTAGCCGCCGCTTCTCCTCCTCATCTTCTTTTCTCCATTTGCACTTTTTGTTTTCCTCGTTTTTCTGTCGTTTTTGCGAAAGCCATCGACGCGGCCGACTCCTAGCCGCTGTGTACACACTTGTGGCACACACACGGCGTGCCGCCGGTTTCTATGGCAGTGTGTACCTGTGTGGAGGGAGGGAGACTGAAGGAATAATTCAATTTCCTATTTACCCAGTTATTCGAGGGGTTAGGCAAATACGATAAGCGGCAGACAGAGTGCGTGGAAACGTCATTTTCAAATATTTTGCTATAGGTTATTTGGGTTAAAATATTTGGCTGATTTTCGTGGTAGGACCCAAAATTTTGTTCAGAAGGTTGCATGTGGTTTTACGATAAAACTCAAATTTATCAAATTGTTGGTTTGAAGGGCGATGTGGTAAATTCATGATATAGATCTGCTTAGTTAGCTTGAAATGTGCATAATTTGTTAATTTTCGTGGTAAGACCCAAAATTTTGTTTAAGGCTTTCTTAGGTGCTCTTAATACTAGGGAAAAATCATAGCTTTCTGATTCTGAAGGCTCTTAACCTATTTTTTACGTCAGAAATGTAAGCAAAACGTTTTTTGTTTCATTTTTAAATTTGCACAAAATTAAACCCCTCCAATCGTATTCGAACTTGTGACCTCTTGCGCAATGAATTCACCTTGACAATGAACAGAGCCGGTGACTCATTAAATGAACTTTTTCTCTTTTTTTCTGTTTACGCTCCTATCTTGAAGGGAAAATTCCCACATTCAGAGCATTCTCTTTCAACCTCCCTGAACGATACGCGCAATGACTCCACGTTGTTGACCTTTAACAATGTAAGCGATACAATCGAGTGGAAAACGAGACCAAAGATTTTGGTCTGAATCACGCGTCTCCAACGAGTTGTTGACAGTTACTCACTCACTGTCACCTGCTGTACCTGCGCTGTTAGTCAGCGATCCACCCTCGGCGCTTGTCAGCGCAGAAAACGCGACGGATGATTCAGATCGAAACAAGACTTGTTTTTCTCTCACTTCGCCGCTTCTCATTCCGGAGAGAGACATTCCTGCGGATGTCTCATTTTGCGTCTCAAATTTAACATAATTGTGTTTTCAGGCCGCGCGAGTCGGATTAATTAGGAAAGTAATTTGTATCAGGTTCGCGTTGTGCAAAATGCGAACGTGCGAAGTTTACTAATTGGGGTTCTAGTGGTCTTTGCACGCTGAAAAAATGCGCTGGGATCAAGTTTTAATTTGTTATGGCCAGGAACGTGTAATTAGAAGTTTTCGTGGCGGGACCCAAAATTAGTGTTCCTGTTTTATTGTTATTTTAAGATGCAATTCACAATTTCCGATTATAGAGAGACTTTGTTAAGTAAAAAAATGTAGATTTTAGAGTTTTCGCTGTAAGACCCAAAATTAATGTTAGAGGGGCTCTTAAGATTTGAGATGTTAAATTAAACCTAGATTTGAGGCCTCAAACGTTAGAATTTCAATATTTTTTTGATGTTTGTACTTCTACAGTTAAAACGCTCTTCTTGTAAAGTTACCGTAATTGCACAAATCCGTTGTGAGACCCACAATTTTGCAGATCTTTACTTAATCTCGCTTTTCTCCTCTCCTACGATGCCATTTTCAAAAACTAAGTTCACTTCCCGCCAACTCATGTTTTTCCCCGCTAAAACGAAGCCAACTTACACGCAGACTCCTCCCTGACCACACTCGCTCGGTCGCTTGTTTTTCATTCCGAGCGCCGCCGTTGTCGCCGTGTGAATAATTCAAAAAACCCAACCGTGGAGCGAGCGCGCGCTTTCCACGCTTCATTTTGCCGCGCGACTCGCCTAGTACTAATTAGAAGGAGAAGAGGAGAACAGGTGCTTTTGTCGCCAGAGTCGGAGAAAGCAGCCGTCGTCGCAATCTTCCGCGCGCTCGTAATCTCTCATCGACCGGTCGTCGTCGTTCTGTGTGCGAGGAGCGACGTCGTCGTCTTATCAGAGCCGACGTCGGCGGAAGAAGAAGTGCAGTCACGCGGCGACGGAGAAATACCGTCAGACACGTCAGCGACGGCGACGAGCGACGCTTATTGCTTCTAGCGCTCCCTCGCTCGCTCGCGCGCGCGCGTTTCACTTTCCCACATTCCCCCGAACGACGATTTTTATCGCGATATTTCCTCTGCTCTTTGCGTCTCCGCGCCCACGTGTACCGTAGTACGAGCGGTTTATGGTGTTTTTATCGTGGAAAATTGCGGGTTTTGTCGGTGTTGTTGAGTGGGATTGCGATGGAAAGGTGGAGGGTTCGAGTCCGGCTGGGAGCTTTGATTTTTTTTTAAATTTTGAAATTATTTTAGATGAAGTTTTTAGATGTTTCCGATAAGCTTGGGATTTAAAAAACTGTTTTTTAAATTTTTTAAGTTTTCGTTGGGTCCTACAGCGACTTAGAATAAATTTTAATTTTTGCCATTTTTGATTAAAACAACAAAGCGGCCAGAATTTTGGTTTCAAAAAATTATTGGATTCCTCTCGGATTCGAACCTTTGACCTTTCGCGCCATAGCTCAAATCCCCGTATTCTCGACCATAGGTCAAAAACTGATCTTACCGCTATCTCCTATTTTCGCTCCTCAAATCCGTTTCATCGCTTTCCGTAAACGATTATCCGCCGCTTCCTACCGTAACCGACACCATTAACATAAATACCTCACTCTCTGCGCTCATCGTCATCCTCCGCTGATGAGCGCATCGCGCGTCACTCGCGCGCCAATAGCGGACGAGGCGACAGCGGATGAATTACAATGTTTGTTTTCTTATTTCAAAGCGCCGAGCGCGAGAGGAGATAATCGTCCCCGGTGCGCGGTGCGTGCGGGGATAATGGCTTGTTTTCGCGCGCTTATTGAAATCCTCGAATGGCTCGAGGCGTCGCGCATCTCCGCGCTCCGATCACTCAGCGCGCATCCTACGCGCTTCCGCGTCCAAACACAATGGTCTCTCTAGTCATAAAGTCATAGAGATGTGCGAGACGTCTAAAATAGCGCCTTGCTGACTAACCGGTGCTTATCGTGTCGATCTCATACAATTCTATGGGTGGCGGCGGCTACGGTAACCATAGTCGCCGGTTGCCAGGTGCTTTCAATGAGTGTTTACCGGCCAGGTGGGATTATACCCATGCCCAGGTGTATAAGCTACTGTAGGATAAGATGGAAAAAACAAAATTTGATGCTGTGGCTTAGTGGTAAAGTTGTGGATTGAAGCGCGAGAGGTGCGGGGTTCGATGCTGGGTGGAAGCAATCATTTATTAAATTGTTGTATGGAGCTCAGACTGCTGTATTCATGCTGGAAATGCATTTTTGTACCAAAAACTAGTTGTGTGTGGTCAATTCAAGTTTTGTCCTATACCCTACATATGGGTCTATCGATGTTTTTTCGTCCATTTTGCACCCCAAAATGTCTCAATTTGCAATCCAGGAATCGATTCGACATTGACCCCAAAACACATGCAAATCCGCGCCGCAAAACCGGCTCCCGCCACGAAAATAAATAATCGCGGCCTCGATGAACTCGACGTACGCGCTCTGACGAAAGCGACGCTGTCTGGGATTTCGAAATTCACACTTTAAATTCTTAAACTTTTACACCACGCATGCTCCCTCCCTCCCGCTCGCTCGCTGTCGTCCGATCAACCATTCGCGTCACGCTCTCCCGCTCGATTTTTCCCCACTCGCTTGTCATGTGCACACGTGCTTGCGCGCTCGATAGCGATCGTCTCGTGACCTTCACGCCCTTTGCCGTCTTTTTACGGCAGCAGCGAGCGGAGAGGAGTTGGCGTCGTCGCTCATCGTGTATGCAGCGGCGGCGCGCAAACATAAAAGTTTAAAAGTAAATTTATTCAAATTTATTTCTTCTTTGTTCACGTTTTTCATTTGTGCTGCCGCGTGTTACCGTAGGATACGGTTGCCACCGTCTTCTTATGTCCCTGAAAGCCCTGCGGATTGGTGCTGTTGGTCGGTTGTTTTGACCATAACCGTAATTGTCTCAGATTAGCTGTTAGTTCCTCGGGGAGCGAGCATCGACTACTGTAGCGGCGCTTAATGATTTACCTTGTTTACCGGCGGCGCTATGTGAAAAGCCAGGTGAGATTATCCCACCTCACTTTTACGTTCATGTAAGCTACCGTACTGTGGGGAAGCTGCTTTTGTCTCGATTACGATTAGGTGACGGTGGGGATGTGGACGCGAGAGGTGTGAGGTTCAATGCTGGGAGGAAGTATTGCTTTTTTGTTTGATGATATATAGGCTCTGTTCAGCGGAGCCGATTTTGTAAAATGAGATTTGGCGGTTATGGGATTTCACGGCGGTTATTTCAGACAAATTAGGGTCTTGACGCAATTTACGTATTTGTTAAAACTCTAACAGGTTTGCTAAAAAAATTTGATGTTGGTTTCTGTGACAAAAAATGCTGGAAAAATTACGCGAAAAGTCACAGGTTCGAATGTGGTCGGAGGCACTCGATTTTTCATTTTTTATATTCTCAGTTTCAACGTGTTAGTATTTCATAAAGCAACGATTTGAGTGCCATCTGAGATTATTTCAGTCCAATTCATGTCTAGACTCTCCGCCTTAGACAGACAGACACACGTACAAACAGACATACAAAAGAAATCATCTCAGATATCGCATCGCGCTCGCTCTCTGTATAAACATCTCTCGCCTTTCGCTCTCCTTTGATCACAATTGATTTCCCGCCGCGCGCGCACCATCGCCATCGGCGCTATCTCCGTCGCCGATCGCAAATCGCCAAATCCGATCTTCCAACCAAACAAAAGCGCCAAAAACAATAATTTTCCATCAATAAACATCATCTCCATCTCCTTCGCCGTCCTGCTGCCGCTCCTCCTCGTGCATAATCAAAGAATGAATGAATGAATGAACAAATGGATGTCTGTGAGAGTGCGCGCGCACAGACACAGACACTCGCACAATAGACCGCGCTCTCCCTCTCTCGCTCGCTCGCGCACTCCTCCCACAGCGATCGCAGTTTTTCTTCTTTGTGTGCGCGATTCTTTCTCTTCTCCACTCGCTCGCTCCGCTCCGTCGCTGTCGCCGATGACTCGAGTTGACATATCGTCGTCGCCGTGGCCGTCCTGCGTCGCTTCTCTTTGTGTGCGCGAGCGCGAACGATAGTGCGCGCGAAACAGGCTGCCATCTGTTCGCGGAGACGACGGTGAGAGGCGAGCGAGCGAGCGAGCGGACGACGCCAAACCTATCTCGTTACGGCGGCGGCGACGGCGACGATAGCCACGTCGTCGTCGGCCTCGGTGCGGGGGCACTCGGGGAAGAAAGGAGAGGAGGAGAACCTCTCCCTCGACCATCGTTGTCGCTCGACGACTACGACGACAATGTCGGTCGCGAGTCCATTGAGTGTGCTCTGAGGTCTCTATATACTACTCTACTGTGAATTATCGTGATTTTTACGGTCTACGTTGACCTTAAAGTACTGTAAATGTACGATTTTGTGAGTGAAACTTGAGCCGAGTGGATTTCTAAGCTTTTGAAGCCCTTTTATTGTAAAACTGCGCTGTTTCCTGCCCAATATTGGCTAGATTACGGTATTATGGCTGTGACTAATGCAAACACATGTCAATTGGATGTTCAAACAACAAAAACATGAGAAAATCGTGTTGTTTTGATATTTGTAGCTATAGCTCAATCGTAGAGTCCTAAATTTTAACGCGAGAGATCATAAGATCGTATTTTGCTGGAGCTTTTAGCCTTTTTCCATTGCCATAAGCAATTCACTTTATAAGAAAAATGTTTTTTTGTTGTTGTAGCATATTGGAAACGTTCTAGATTTATACGCAGAAGGTCAGGGGATCGAAGCCTCTCAGGGATATGTTTTTTTTATTTTTGCTGTAAATTGCTTTTAAATATTTTTTCGTTTGAAAATCACGCTTTTATGTATTTGTTACTTTCTTGACGGTTCACACGCAAAAGGTCACTGGTTCAATGCCTTCAGACGTTAACTATTTTCTATTACATCATAACTGGACTTCTGATACTGTATTAAGGCCTAAAAATATTTTTCTCGCTTTCTCCAATCAAAAAACTAGTAAATCCGACGCGGTAGGGCGCAAGCTCGATTCCTATGTGACTGAATAATTTTTTTCTCGTTCTAAATCTCAACATGCACGTTTTTCGCGTTTTTTCCCACGATCTCACATCTTTTTTCGTCTTTTTCTCATCATCTTGTTAGCCTTTTTATCTTCAAACCTGTTCTCCCTCCCCCAATCTTCTCATCCATCCACAAATAGCGCGTTGTCGTCTCCATCTCAGCCCAACTGGTTGATCTTTTGTCTGCCCACACTGTGCAGAGCAGAGAAGCCCTCGGGTGTCTCCGCGCTGTCGTCGTCGTCGCGTGTGGCGATGTGATGATACCTTCTCCTCTCTGTCTATCAGTCTGTCTGTCTATCTGTCTGTGTGTGTAGTACTCGATTACTACTTTTACTACTAGACACTCTGAGGAGACCTGTTTTCTTAACAGACACACTCGCTCTCGCCTAGTCCACTCCGCTCGCCACACTGATAAATGGCGAACGACTGGCTGGCTGGCTGGCTGCTGCTGCTGCTCTTCCTCAGGTGACGTGAAATGAGCCATGAAGAAAGGTCGACGACTATTACAGCCAGCGCCGGTCTTCGCAATCGCCACAGCCGCCAGCCGCCAGCCACATTGCCATTGCCATCGTTGTCGTTGTCGTTGCGGTGTCACCTGTTCGCTTTTGACTCGGGAATTTCCACACTCTCGCTCGCTCGCTCTTCTTCAGCGCCACTTGTCGTCGTCGTTGTTCGAATTCTCACGGCGGGCGGTCGTCGTACTCTGCGCCGCTGCCCCCCAATCTCATGTTGCCATTTTCACCCCCAAACACGAACGAACGTCTTCTCATCTTCTCCTCTTATCGCAGTTATCAGTTGTGCGCGTGCGTTGCTGCTGTCGCTTCTGATAAGCACAATTTCCCCCTCCTCTCGCGCACCGTGTGCCAGAGCAAATAAACTCCCATAAGCGAGCGTCTACGTCTCTCTAAGCATCAATGACGTGTATGTTTGTATTTCAGCTCTAAGCTCGACCTCGTGGCTTCAACAAACCCAGCAGCAACAGCAGCAGCAGCCTGTACAAGAAGAATCGAACGCTGAAAAGTGCGATTCGGAGGATTCAAGCAAAGAAATGGTTGTCAACGTCTCCTCAAGCCCGGTTTCTTCGTTCATTTCGGTTGACGCGTGCGCTGGCAAGGACAAAGCTGTGATGATGAGGCCTCAAGCCGGTAAGTCGATAGACTATTTCATTATATTCCGCTGTTCTGAAAGTTGCTTTGCTGTTACTGTAGCTTTCAATTATTGGCGGTCAGAGACGAGGCGATGGAGCTGGAATCATAGGCCCCGGGTTGACCTTTTAGGCTTATTTGCGAGCTGAACTGCTATTCAATTCAATTGCTATTTCAAGATCTCAGCGCCGATAAGACAAAAACCTACTTTACAGATCTAATCGCAGCGGTTTTCTGACCTTTTTAGGTCATTCATGTCAGGTTTTTAAGTGCGAAATTTGATTGATACGCGTTAAAGTTCATTAGATTTGCACGGATTGACAGGTGTAGAGTGCTGAATTGTGGAATCGAGGAGATTTTGGACTATAGGGTTGCGTTTTGCGATTTTGATAAGGTCTGTTGACCTTTGGAAAGGGTGAAAATTCAGTTTGTCTAGAAATTCTGTCTGAAAAGCTATTTTGTCTATTTTGTCTGGAAAATGAAGTTTGTCTGAAATTTCTTTTGCTATATATTGACTTTTGTCTAGAGAGTTTTTTTGTCTAGAAATCAACTTTTTGTCTGTAAAACCAAGCTTTGTCTCAACTAAAATCACACCATTTGCTTGTTAGCGTTCGCATTTGACGTCCATAGACAAATTCTTCTTCTAACAAACTTTTGCTTCGCAAAACCAAATCCTCTCCTCACCAGCTTCAATGCAAGGTTTCCTCTGACGCACATGGGCTTAATTCCTGTCTCTTGGCCTCGCCTCCCGTAAATAATGCGATGCAGACCTCACGATGACCTCGCGGAACACCCCTAATTTCGCTCCTTCATTTCCAGAACAACACCACGGCTTCGTGACACCGCCTCCTTCGGTGCTTCCGCGCATCGACAGCGCCTCATCGCTGGTCGGCGGAACTCCCACCTCCGGCGGCTACCATCAGGTTCCTGACCTGCATCACGGCGGCTCGCCCATCCTAACGCCCGATAATCCACTCTTTGCGCAGAACGACATAGCGCAGGTGCGTTCCCTCCTTCTATTATGCGTGTGCTGACCTCGACATTTGCATTTTCAGATGCTCGTCAACCATCAGTACCAGCAGTGGATGATGCAGATGATCAATCCGGTGATGATGCAGCAGCAGTATCAGCAGCAGATGCAGATTCTCGCGTTGCAACAACAGCAGCAGGAGCAGCAGCAGAAGATGCATCAGCAGCAGCAGCAGCAATTCAATCCATCCCTCAGACCTCATCCTCGTCGGCGTCGCCGTTCCACGTGATGCCCACAACCTCCCACCACCACCACCACGAAGTCCACGTGGACATTGAGGCCTCGCCGCCAACTCCCGAATCTTTTCCCGGTGACATCGATAGTCTGTGCGAGGACGGCGGCGACATGCTGATGGACTACGAGCAGGAGCAGCAGCAGCAGCAGCAGTCGGAGTCGGACGAGGAGATTATGAGTCGAATTACGAAAACGGGCGTTCTGAACGAGAAAGAAGCGCTAGCGGTTCTCGTGCTCGCCGGTCTCTCGCAGCAGTGAGCGAGTCTCCTTCCCTGTGGTGGTGCAATATTCCAGGCACACACGCACTCACGCACGGCTGTCTGTATTCGCTCTCCGCTCCTCTCCCCGTCCGTTCCTCCTCCTCTCTGTTCCAATGTTAGATTTTTCTCGTTCTTTTTGTGTCGCGGGTGTACCTCTTCCCTTCTCAGGGAACTCCAATTTCTTCTTCGTTTCATCCTCCTCCTCCTCTTCATCCTCTTCCTTTTGACCACCTTTTCAAATTGTGTTCTCACAAGAGTTGACTTCGTTTTGTTGTTGTTCCTCATCTCCTCTCCTTCATCCTCTTCCTCCTCCTCCTCTTCTCACTGTGAAACGCATTTGATTTGATCTATTCTATTTTTGTTGTGTCCTGTATGTAAATTTCCCCTCTCTCTTCTCGTTACACACGTGTAAAGTTACGTCGTCGTTGTCGTCGTTTACGCGCGAGCGAGAACTTGAAAACAAGCTGTGCGGTTAGAAAATCTGAAACGAAAAAATAAGAAATAAAAATGATATAATTCTATGTGCAATGAAGCCCCATTTCGTGTGTGGTTACAGAGGAGTTGAGGCTTGAATGACTGTAGAAGGGGCCCTTGTAGAAACAGAGTTTGGGTGGGGGTCCATCAGCATCTGAGAGTCTACGTGCAACGATGATTTCCGTTTGATGTACGACACAAAGGAATTATAGCTTGGCTCGAATTGATTGCTCTGATTACGCTGCTATCAGTGCTCAGTACAGCAGAGTGCAGTTACAACTCAAAGTGCAACGATGAGTCAGATTGTTGTGGATTGAAATGAATCTCGCGATGTTGCGATGCTGACGGAGACGGAGTTGGTTAGAGGTCAAAGCAACTGCCAATGCTCGAATCCCAGAAGCCTTAAATCGCCAGGAACGTTGCAGTTCCATTGACGTCTGTTCGTCTACAGCGAATCCTAAAAATTCGAGTTCTTGGGCGTTAAACTGGGCTCATTTGATTGGCTATCCATCTAACAGTCAGAATACACCCAAAGAACTGCCGCCTTTGTATCTTACAAATTGCCCTTCAAATGACCTTTATGTTCAATTCAAAGTGCTTCCAATCCAGTTTGCAAGAGTCCAAATTTGAGTTTTAGTCTTAGAGTGCAGATTCCTTAACCACATAGGCTTATGACAAGTTTGAAAACGAGTTATTGAGTTCAGTTGATTTCGTAATATATGACCTCAGATCAGCAAATTCTAGTCCAAAATCGCACGTTTTCCCGCTAATTCATCTGTCCTTCCTCCTTCCTTCGTTCTTATCAAATATCGAGAGCGTAAAAAAGTTTGTCGTCTCCAGCCAGCCGCCGCCTCGCCTAAGCCACTTGAAGGACAAACGACGACGACGACAAAGACGATAACGCGCCTGGAAGAGAACCGGTTCCGCGTGTCGCGACCTTGAAAATTTCGAAATAACGCCACCATCACACACTTCCTTCCACTCTGGCGCCGTCGTCGTCTTATCGCGCCAGCGAGTGATCGAGCGGCGGCGGCGCGATTGTCGACAAAAGACTCTCGGCGTTGCGAAAACACGCCGCTGTCAAGAGCGAGAGTTCACCGATGGTCAGGGCTTCGCGAATTCGATCCTTCCTTCCTTCCGCTTGTAGTTGGTTTTGTGACATTCGAGAACTTGTTTGCTGCGAGCGAGCGAGGCGCCGCTCTTGTCCTGTCGTTCGTGAGTGTTTTGATCTTCCCTACGCGGGTTACTGTAGCTCCCCGAATCTCGCAAGTTGTAACATTACTTAATTGCGCCTTCGCCGCCGCATAGGAGAACCTATTACAACTTGAATTGACAACCGCCGACAGGTTTCGGAGGTCTGACGTCTGTGACGCGACCTCTTCGGGGAGCTCTGACATTGACGCTCTGACAAGTGCGGAACGCTGACAGCAGAGAGGAAAGAGTGAAATTTACAAATAGAATCCAGTTGATCTCGAGTGTTTATGGTTTCGTTGGACGATAAGAGCGCTTCGATGCGCTTGAAACGTCGGCTCCGGCGATTAAACGAGAAGAAGAAGACGAAGAGAGGAGAGGAAAGGACAACGTGATAAGGAGAGTGGATCAAAATATTGACATAGTGAGTTGGAAGCGGCGGCGAGCGGAGTGGATTGGAATGGAATGAATACATTACGGTGAGTGGAATGAAGAGATTTGAACGAAAGAGGGGCGATTAGAAGTCCAATCATGTGTGTTTCGTTATCTCTATGTAATCGAGAGCGATTTGAAGGCATTAAACAAGTGAATTGGATTGCATCATATAGGAATTCACCGTGTGGGTGCGTCTAAACCGTTGCTTGCGAAATAGCGTATTTGACTGGCTTGATACGGTATCAAAAGGTAAGTTCAATGGAAATAATGGAAAAAAGAGGACAAAATCAAACTATGCATGTGTGACTGATTTACCGGTATTCAGGTCTTAATGGCAGCCATTTAGTCTATATCAACGTGTGTGGTCAATTACAAAAACTCAAAATGAAACCAATAAACAACTTGTCTGGTCTCAATTTGCGTATCGATGAGCCCAAGGCGATTAAAGACAATAATTTTGTTAACGTTGAGTTTTAAATTGACGTGTGTGGCCAATCAACATCATAAGTTTCAGCTTTAACAGAGATTACAGCAAATGACAGGATACTGACGTGTCTGGTCGATCTACAGACGTCTGAGACGTGTTTTATCGACACAGATGATTGCGTTGTGCGTGGTCGCTATAGGCCTATCAAACTCCTTTCAACCGCCTTCAAAATCAACGTTTTAAATCGATGTGTGTGGCCTGAATCAACTTGAACAGTCTCAAATGTGTTTGGTCTGAATCCAACGTTGTCTGAAAACAACAAAAACGCCTTGTCTGGTGTAGGTTCACATTGTGTTTAAGCCTCTAAATCGACAAAAATGCCAAAATCAGCTTCTTTCCTAGTTTAACGTAATTCTTCGTGTGTGGCCGTGATCCGCAAGTCACTTTCTCTCCCGAAAACTCGGTCTATTTACCCAAATGACGTGATTAAATCGTCATTTTCAATCTGAGGAAAGATCACCAACTAGTCACTCTCTCTCTCTCTGTAGTCACAACTCACTCAACTTCTGTTTGCGCAACGCTTTTCATCTCGCTGCCGCTGCCGCCTTAGACAAACCACTCGCCTGGACCGAGCGGACTACTTTTTCGATTAACAAAAAACGTCGTTACGAGCATTTGTCGCGCGTCGATTGCACGCAGCAAGAGCGCAGCAGAGGTCAGCGGAAGCGTGGGAAATGAGCTGTGATTATCGCAGTTGTCAGTCATGCAAATGCGGGAGAGGATAATCGCGTGGTGGGCGAGCAGGCGACCGGAGAGAAGAGAGATCGATTGCAATCGGTTGTACTGTACTCTATGATCAGCCAATTTTGGGCTTCCGCTTCCTCGTACGATCGATTTGGAGACTAGAATAGACGCAAATTGTAATCGACGTTCCAAATCTCGAATTTCACTTTTTTGACGTCTCAAAATTGGTTTGAAGCGTCGGCGAGCGTTCCTTCATCGATGCGCCACGACACACTTCTTCCTTGTCTCAAGTCGACAGCTGCGGCAGCTGCTCCCAATGGCCTTAGACGCCCTCGGGCGTCCATTTTCCATTTTGCGCATATTTAATTATGCATGGAAGACGAAAGACGATGGGCCTACGTGTTCTCGTCACCGTTCGTGTTGGGTAGCCTGTTGTGTGCTGCTAGGCTAAAAATAGCTCAATTGGAGGGAGCGGAAGTTGGATTAGGGCTTTTTGCAAATGATCTGGGCGTTCTAGGTTTTTGCTAAAATGAGGTTGAATTTGTAGACAATTTATTCAGATTTTGTTTAGGAATGGTTTAGCCAACACGCAATAAGCCGAAATTTGTGGATCTCACGCTATCATGATGCAAAGAGCGGGATAATACGATTGAAAACGCTTTCTGTGACTGAAAATTACCATCTCCTTGTTGAACCTTAACGTTAACTGCTTATTCAAGGAATGTAAGCCTAGACAGAAGTAGACCATTATATTTAAAATCGTAGCAAAGGGTGACATTTGACATAAAGTGACTTTATGGCCATGTGTGCGTTCTAGGCTTGGATTTAGCCCTAGTCTAAAAATGTGATTGATACGTTAACGAAAGCAACTGTAATACTTTTTAGTATCATTGTTTGGCTCAGGCTCACTGCTTAAGGGATATTATTGTGTCTAGACCAAAAATGGCTGTCGGCTGTTTAGGCCGAAATTTGAAAATCTGAATTATCTGTCTGCTTTTGATTTTTGCGCCTAATCCCTTTGCTTCATTTTGAGAGTCTAGACAAGAACTGGGTGTCAACTCATCTGTTCCATCTCTGCAAATGCCTGCAATGCATCAAAAACGCCCTAAAACTTGTTTTCCATTCTTGTCTGTGTCTGTTCTCGCATTCATAATAACGAATTGCGCCTCTGCCATCAAGTCTGCGCACTTTAACCAAAACTTCCTGCCGCTGCGCCGCCATTAATGGAAATTTCACTTTTGCTGCTGACGAAAACAAATCCTCAAGTTACATTCTTGCTGCAAGGCGATTCCAGACTGTTTACAGCCGCCGCCGTGTCCATTCTCTAATCTTCCGGCTCGCCAGCCGCGCGCGTGTTTACCATGTGGCGCTCTTCCTCGCTTTCTATTCGCCATTTTTGAAGATAAGCGCCACGAAACCGGAGACAATCGATTCAGGGAGACGAGCCTCTCGAGATTTGCGTTCGTCTTTTCAGGATTTTGCAGACGCAGACAGCAACAATGCAAAGTTCGGGAGCGAGCGTTCTGAGGCGCTTAATGGCGCGCTGGCCACGACTTCAACACAGATAGCCAGCCACTGTCTCTGTGTGTGTGGTCGTTGATGTTGATACTGGCTGCCGGACGTGTTTGTGTTCTCGTGACCGGATGGAGGACACACACGCAGACGAGCGAAGGAGACAGCGCGGCGGGTGTGTAATGCGTGCCCCCTGAGGAGGGGAGAAGAAGGCCCCAAATCCCCCAAATAACTATTTTACGACCGCCGAAGACGACGTTTTCTTCCACGACGACGACCACGACGATCAATTTTCTGTTTACCGTTGTGGTTGTTGTGCTCCCGGGCGGCAGCAACGGCGGTGCTGCTTGTCCGAGCGGGAGTGAATTGTGGAAATTGCTTTTTTACGCGCGAAATTGATTTGAACGCGAATTGCGACATTTGGAGAGTGTTTTGGCGATTTGAGTGTTTTGGAGGGCGTAGTTGAGTTTTACTGTGGCCAATGGTTTGGCCTTGAAAGTAGCCAAATGGAGCAGTATTTGCTGCAAAATGTGGAATTTGATGGAATGACAACCTGACATTGTCTATTGGGCTAGCAGGACCTAGGTATAGGGTGTTTTAGGCTTTATTTCCCAGCATTTTGATTCAGGAAACTTGAGTGCGAATTTCAGGTTAGCACTACGGTAGTTGACTTTCGCTAGTTATACTAACGATTTTCTGGCTTGCAACGTTAACCTGGACGCTCTCGTTTTAAGCCCTAATTGCCCCTTAACAGTTTGAGCATTTTCATTTTTACATCGTACACAGCCAAATGGTACCAAAAAAGTATTTCTGTCTTGACCTGGCATCATTAAACAGCTCCCTTTATGGGAAATGGCCCAAAGTTATTGCTAATGACAGAAGGGAAGACATGGCTTTGCTTTTCAACGTTAAAGTTGAGATTTAGGGTTTGTCTAAACTGTCCTTAGCGAACGCATTGAAAATGGCATTTGTCAGTGTCTATTTCAGAGCCTAATTCTATTTTTCACTTGAACGATTTTTTGGCTTAGATCGTGAGCCTAACCATCCACTTTAGGTAAATACCGACGCGTTTGAGTTGACTGTTTGAGCACCGTTATTGGCCCAATTTTTTGTGATTTCTGTTTTGAAATCATCAAATTTCTCTTCCGATTTGTATATCTTTGGTGTTTATCTTAAGCTGGCGTCATTACATCACGCCCTCTATCGCCATAAGCCCAAAAAGTCCTCATTTTAGCGGCTTATAATCGAAATAGAGGCTTGTTCTGCATTGAATTCTCACCTCCTCATGGTCTAAGGTTCTCGTCTTAAACTAACGTCACTACCACACACCCTCAATCACTCAAAAACGCCAAAAATTCCAAGTTAAGCGATATTGGCGGGAATTTTCCCCTTGATCCGCCGCCAACTCATTAATCCGCCAACCTTGCCGCTCGTCAAAACTGTCCGCCGGTGAACTTTTCCTCAAAGATTTACGACCGCTCGCTTGCTCGTTTATCGCTGTTTGTCATCTGTTTGATTTGTCAGCCACATGTGATTGAACAACGAGAATTCGACCCTAAAGTGACATTGTTTACCCACCCATCTCCGCTCTCCTCTCCCGCCCTCTCCCCCTCACTCGCTCGCTCTCCTCTTGACCAGTTCGATCGAATTACGTTCAATTAGATCAGTCGCGGTGGCGGCGGTGGCGTTCGCGAAAGTGAAAGTGCATTATGGAAATTGGACCTTCAGCGCGCGCGCTGCTTTCAGTGAGATGACTTCAGAGGAGACGGTCGTCGAGAAGGAGGACGTCTCGCCCACCCACGACGATGCCCAGCAGCAGGAGGAAGGAGAGCCGCCCAAGTCGAAACGACGCCCGGTGGATATGCAACTTGGAAGTGAGTTTGAGCAGCTGAGCGGCGCTGCCGGGAAGCAAACAAAAAACGTGCCAAATAGTGCCGCCTGGCACCTGTGGGAGCGGAGGATCAGCTGGCGCGAGATGCTTTTGACGAGAAGAGGCGATTGTTTGTGGACGCGACGGCGATTGAGCGCGAAGAGAGGAGGGTGATGTGACGTTTTGTGGGTTTGAGAGGAGCTGCTGAGGGACTGGAAAACCGTGAATTTGAAGAACAACAATTAGTTTAAAAAATTTATAAGGGAAATGTCAAAGTTCGATCCCTGCCATAGCTATCTTTTTTAAATTCTGTTTTGAACAATTTCCCATAAACACTTTTAAAAGGAAATGAAAGACTTGAAAAAACAGAAAAACAAAAAATTTTTAACCAAAATTTACACGCGAAAAGTCACAGGTTCGAGGCCTCTAGGAATCTACATTTTTAAATTTACTTTTGGAGTATTTTTGGAGTTTGAAATCATATTTACATTTAGAATGTCGTTGGGTCCGACTTCTGGACAATATCACCTACATCGCCTGCGGGTGGTCCTCCGCGAGGCGGAATGTGGCGACGGAATGGAAATCCTGCTTGTTCAGGAAGCGAAGAAGAATTGTCGTGGAAAGTGAGTCTGTTTTTGAGTCTATGAAACCCATCTAGTTTGATGTCTATGACTGAAATGAAAAGAAGTTGACAGAGAGACAGACACAGACAGTCAGACGTACAAACTGGTTGATGGCCAGATAAGCCCTTGTTAGACAGAGTTAGGCTAAATCTAGACCAAAATTTCAAAAATCTACCGTAATGAGCACGTTTGCAAGATAGCAACTGAGCAAGATTGCCTTTTCATGATAGCGAATACTTCAAAACCGTCGTTTTTTGCCATTTTTGATAAATTTTGATGTTTGAGGCGTACTAGTTGGCTCCAAAAATTTTGAATTTCTTAAGTTTAACTGGAAAATTTGTTGTTTTTCGGTATTTCCAGTCGGAACGGACAAATCGCGCTCTTCAATCGCTCAATTCCTCTATACGACCTAATTTGGCCAAAAACAAAGCTGTGATTGAGCCACTCGAGCTGATGGTCATCTGCCATATGTTGAGCAATGCGCACTCGGGCGCGCGTGCAACCTAATCTCCTAACGACCCGCGTTAATCCACCCTCCCTCCCTCTCTCAATCACATCCAATTGCAGATGGTATCTCCCAGCTGGTCGCGTGGAACCGGGCGAGACGATCGAGGTAATAGAGCGTCGTCGTGTAATCGAGTAATAAAACGCTGATTGCGACGCTAATTGCAGCACGCGGTGCGACGGGAATTGAGCGAAGAGTCGGGGTTCACCTGCTCCGCCGACGACTTGATCTGTCTGCAGGTCAAAGGCTCCGGATGGTACCGATTCGTGTATTCATGCACGGTTTTGGGTAATTTGCCGTTTTTGGGGACTCTTTTGAGTTGAATTTTGTAGAAGGAACGCTGAAGACCGAGCCGGATGAAGAATCGCTCTCAGCGCAGTGGTTCAATGTGGACAAGGTGAAGAAGAAGGAGGTCGATTTAAGGTAAATACATCTTTAAAAAACCAAAAATTGCGACAAAATGAGCTAAAACGTGACAAAAAAAAGTCTGGTTCGACCGGAATCGAACCTATGACCTTTCGCGTGGAAATTAATTGTTCAAAAAATGTTCCAGGACCAAATCCAGCTACTTGTGATGTCCTAAAATGTGTTTTTCAGATCAAACGACATCTTGAAAATCATTGACGAAGGAGTACGGTATCAAAAATGGCGAAAATCCCTTTCCTCTCCTCCCACTCCCATTCACATCACAAACGAGAATCAACCCGGTCTATTCATCGAGTTTATGATGGTTCGAAGGAGCATTGACATGTAAGTGATTGTCGCTGTGGGAGCCTTGTTTGTCTGTCTGTCTAAAAAAAAGTCTGGTCTTTGACCGAAATCGAACCTGTGACCTTTCGCGTAGAAAGACGACGTTTATCCCCAAATTCAGGTCCAAAACCGAAGTCCTCGTCCATCGGAGCATCAAACACGAAGATCAACTCCGCACCTCGTTGGACGCGTTTCCAACGGTCGAATTCGGCTTCGAATATTTCTTCCCGATGGTCGTCTCCAAGTGCTACAGGGTAGGCGTCCTCCCAACTACCGTACCCACCACCATCCCCTATTCAGCACCTCGTGGAAGATGGACCGAACGTCGTAGAAGCCCCAAGCTCCCTGGTCGCCGTCTCATGCCTCCCGAGTCCGGTCGAGAGCCTCGCGCACGGCCTCAGGGTTCGACTCCTCTGTCAGCACAAACGCTCGCAACTCAAATCGAATCTGATGGACCCGAGTCGCTATCATTGGATCCCGGTGCCGAACGAGGCGATCCTCACGGAGATGCACATCCGACCCGATCAGTACAGAACTGCACTTCATATGCTTTAAGATGTTTTATTTGGGTTTTGAATGAAAGGAATTGATTTTAAACACAATTTGTTCCAACAAACATTTATTTGGGTTTTGAAAGAGCAACCAATGACTGACCCGGTTGCGGTGCAAGTCGGGATGATTATCGGTTTTACCAATCGAACCCACGCCTCCGAAGAGACTGGTGCCTTAAACCAGCGCCCTTCTTCTGTATGAATCGCTGTTGACTCCGTCAGAGGCACTGCAATCATCGTTCCGTTCCATCCGGGCAGCATCATGTATTCTAACCAGTCGGATAGACTTAGCTGTGACGGCCGTGATCCTGGTATACGTTGACAAGGCACCAGTCAAAGGCATCTTTTTTTTGCTTTTGCAACAGGCGAGCTTCCATTTCTCAATCATTTAGAAGTTTGATTGGTTTAAAAATGACCAATAGAGTCGGTCGGTTATAGTACGCATGAAGAACAGAGCTTTATTTAAACTGCTTGAAATGCTTGATCAAACCACATTCACAACTCTTCCCTGCACAGCGAGGTTCTTCTTCGCCTCCCGCCGACGGCAGCAACTGACACAACAGAAGACCACGATCAGCACAGCGGTCAGCGCTAGAGCAATCGCTCCGATGAACGCGTCTTCGGGACTCAATCGGTCGAAGAGACCCTCCAGGTCTGTAGGAATCGCTGTTGACGTCGTCGGGGGCGCTTCAGTCGTCGTTCCGTTCTCTCCGGGCACCATCAACTCTTCCAAAATCCTCTTGATGCGTTCTTCTTCCTCTCGCTCGCTGCTGGAGACTCCGAGATTGTCCTCCGAATAGTCCACCCACACGCACGGACTTGGCATCGCCTCCCTTCGCTTAGTAGGCCCGCATTCTCTGATCACGGCGGCCGATGAGAATTCCAGAAGGCAGATGAGAAGGCTGAAGAGAAGACGAGAAGTCATCGCTGCTGGTTTTCAGCTTAAAATGCAGCTTTTATAGCCTTTCCGAGCATCGCTTTGTGCAAAACGCATTGCTTTGCTCACTTTCTAGTTGGCTGCGGCACTCAAACTGCGCGCATTTGGTCAATTCGCGATTGTCCGTCCGTCCATCTCCGTTGCCATGGTCACTCGCCCCTCGCGCGCGTCGATTCCCCGCTCGCGGCATTCGCGACGCGATGGCGGAGCCCGAGGCGGCCGGGGTGATCGAAGAGGTGCTCGGCGCGTTCAACGGATTCGTCTTCAAGGACGACGCGCTCGGTCCGGTCTTCTGCAAACCGAAACTGATTCCCCTCAAGTCGGTGACGCTCGAGAAGCTCCAGGATATGCAGACGAAGGCGGTGTACGTGGAGAGGAGCCCGAGTCCTCGAGCTGCCGACGGCGAGAAGGTGAGTTTATGGTCAAGTTGCCAGAAATCGTGAAAATTGTGATTTCAGAAAGACGAGACGCCCACCGCGGACATCTGGGAAGCCGACGAGCCTACTACGAGCCACAATTTGGATGTTTAATGACCGTTTATTGTGACAGAAGCAGAGTATAAGCAGAGATTAATTGGTTTAAAGTCATAAAATCGATTTTCCGATCAAGCGCAGCATATCTTTCCGTCAGCGGAGCATCCGCCCGGATACGGACAAGTCGCTTCTGCAGCCTAAAACCCACAAATGTGAGGAATACCGTAATGCAACCGTACCGTCAGAGAGAAGGTGGCGATGAGCGCGAGAACGACGAGAAGCAGAAGATGAATTGCCTTCATGATGACTGAATGTCGAGTGCGACGGAGATGGAGCTGGAAATTCCTTTTAATTGGCAAAAAACGCCAAAAATATTTGCCAAGCAAACAGGTATTAAGGCCATAATATCATCTAACACGGATTTTAGTCATTTAAAAGCAAACGCGATTTGCAATCGCGTCATTTGGGTAAATATTGTCTTCAACTGAAAACAACCATGAGTCAGTCAGATGAGCCAAGATCAATAGCTTACAGTTTACTTTACTCAATTGATTGTTTTCGGGGTTTCTCGACCAACAAATTGCTATAACAAGTTGAAAAATTGCTTTATTTTCAACCAATCAAACGAAAATCATTCATTTCTGCGCTTCTTTCTTCCGCAAATCAAACTGGAGCCAATTGAGGCTGCAAATAATTTGTGTTAAGACGCTCTCCACGGGCACAGGACCGTAGTAACGTGAATCGTACGAATTTTCCGCATTGTCGCCCTCGACCCACACGAATCCTTCGGGAACGCGATGCTTCTTTCCGTTCCGTTCAATCTCGCACGGTCCGAGTGCAATTAATCGCTTTACCATATTAATCGGATCGGTAAAACTGATCGCTAAACCCTGCGGATCGGTAAAACAAATTACCATCCCGACTTGAAGATCTTCTTTTGTGATTCGTTTCTCAATAAAAAGGTGCTCGGACGAACAAAGGGTCGGCTTCATACATGGCCCTCCACCGAATCCCAAGCTGTATTTTGGGTCGAATATGGAGTTGAACAAAAAGCCAGGCCAAGCAAATCGTTCTCCTCTTGGGTCAACTGAGAACTGAACCAAAATCAAGCTCTGAGAGATCAGATACGCAGCAACTAGAGTTTCAAGCGTCTTGATCGATCCGTGGACGCATTTCTTCAAACAAAAGTCAAAAGTCTGCTTCAAACAGAATTTCTTCTGATTCGAGCTCTTTGCGAGGAGCCGGGGAGCCTTTGGGAAGGAGCGCACAGCGGCACGAGAGGAGATGGCAGCGAAGGACGTTTTACAGCAAGCGACGCGCAATCGAGCGAGTTGGCCGAGGCGGGAAAGCATTTTGAGATGCACAAATGACGGAAAATTAACCTTTAATAGATTATTGAACCATTGCTTAGCACATAATGCATTGCCATCGTTGGTAGACAGGACCGGAAAATGGCCGCGATGCTAAAACTGTTGTAGCGTCAGTGACATCACAGTAATTAGCCTGAAGAATATGAAATAAATGTTTGTCCCGCTAAGTCAAAGTCAAAACGAAGAGCGCAAGACCGTAGAGTTTGAGCGGCTGGAGTCGACCGTAGCGTTGATTCCTTTTGATTATTTGATTGTTGATTTTGATGCGTTGATTATGTGCCTTTTGCACAGACTATCATTCATCCGATGACCGGTCGTAAGTGGTCATCGGATAAGTGTGCTGTCAGACAACCAGACAGCCAGATATCAGATAGCAAGCTGGACACCTTGTCTGACCAGTGCACGCATCCTTGAAGCCTTGGAACAACAAGGATGCCGTAGTTCCACCGTCTTCCACTCTTGAGCGTCTCCAGTGGCTCAACCGGATTCAGGAGTGCCATATTTTGGGCAGCCTATCCAGCCACGTCACCTCACATCCTACTAGCCGTCTACTACAAAGTGTCTTAATTTTTGCACGATTAACTACCGTAATCAGCTCACAGCTTCTGATCGGGCGGACCTGGAACCAGTGAGTGTCCATCCTGCACGCCACTCACGGCAATTGGCGGATTACTGCGCAGTGCAACGCAGGAGCTTAAGATCATCTATACTCCCGCAAATTAGCTTTGAGTGAGAGATTAGTGTTCTCTTCAAGCAGTGTGTCAGTCACTCTTGGGCGCGCTTTGAAGGATGGCCGCGTCGAGAGAACAATTGTCCGCCTACCTCACTTGGCTCGATCATAATGGCGTGTTCTACCCAAAAGTGGTCGTCAGATACGTGGACGCAAATCGTGGCTATGGATTGTTTGCAAAGGAGGCGATTGCGAGAAATGAACTCATCATTCATGTAAGTAACAGAGTGAATGTAAAAGATCGTTTAGAATAACACCGAAATTGTCAACCAGTTGACAGGCCGCCATAGCTCAGTCGGTTAGAGCGTGGGTCTAATAAGCCCAAGGTCGCAGGTTCGACCCCTGCTGGCGGCAATGAATTTTTGCTTTTTTTACAAACCGTTTATCGAAGCTAACAATTCGTCTTTCAGGTGTGAAAACATGCCTTCGTCTATGAGAGAATTCCTTCATTAAGCCAGAAATGAGCGGCACAAAAACCCTAAATTTCATGTTAAGATTCCCGACACGATTACCCTGAGCGTGGCGAATATTCGAAAAATGGCGCCCTACGGTGATATGCTGAAAAAGTAGGCGAAATGTAGCCTTGTTTGAAGCTCTATGGTTTGTGATTTCAGACAATCAAAGCTAAATGCAGGTGATGAAGTCGTTCTCTTCACCATCAAAGAGCGCAAAACCCAAAATCTGACTTTAAACCCTATCTGGACATGATCAAGGATCGAACCTACACGCCGCTGATCGCCTATGGCGGCATATCGGTGGACGACTTGCCTACCGTAATGCGGCCGCTGTGGCAAGTCGAGAAGCGACACGTTCACGAGAGCTTCATTCATGTAAGGTTCACAAAACGTCATGTGTTGACGAATTGAAGGTTACTGTAGCACCACTCAAATCATCCTTTCATGGTTAAGCCTATAAGTCATGCGGAGGATAATCACGTTGGATGTTGATTTGTTTGCTTGAGCGGCTTAGAATTGAGCAGCCACGGATCGTTGAAAGCCTAAAATGACCAAAATTTCAAGCAGGATTGGACATCAGGCATTAAGCTCGGCTTCAGAGGCACTCATCTGAGGGGGCAATCGGTTTAGGTGTGCAAAAGGTCGTGATGAAGCGATTTTATATTGTTTTTGACGAAAAGCAGCTTTATATCGCTTTCACAGGCCAGTGATGACAGACAGACAAACAGACAGACAGACAAACACCAATCACTACATAGGCTAGACAGTCTAGACAGACAGAAAATCAACTTCATGACATATACGAGACAGTGGCGAGATGGCCGAGCGGTCTAAGGCGCTGGTTTAAGGCACCAGTCTCTTCGGAGGCGTGGGTTCGAATCCCACTCTCGTCAGCCAATTTTTTTTACATCGTTTTGATTGTTTTTAAAGTACCGTAACCTTTTCATATTTGAATTTTTGCAAAATTTTGATTTTAAAAAATGTTTGCATCGGCCGGGAATCGAACCCGGGCCGCCCGCGTGGCAGGCGAGCATTCTACCACTGAACCACCGATGCTTGTGTAGATGGACGCTTTATGTCTGTGTTACTCAAATTATATCGCTTTTACAACCAACAATCCAGATGACAACGTGGTGACAGCGAATCAGCATTGGTTATGTCTGTCTGCTAGTGACCAGTCCAGACAGTCAGTCATCGGGCTGTCTAGACAGCGAACCATCAGAGTTGCCACATATAAGCAACTCATTGGTAGAAACCAGCCAGTAACGAGATGGCCGAGCGGTCTAAGGCGCTGGTTTAAGGCACCAGTCTCTTCGGAGGCGTGGGTTCGAATCCCACTCTCGTCAACCAACTTTTTGCACTCAAAAACCCCAATTTCAGATCAAAGAACTCTGTCCCAAAATGACCAAACCGGACTTTGAATTCGCCTACAACGCTGTGCACACGCGGAGCTACAAAAGTCAGGGCAATCTGTGCATTGTGCCTCTGGCCGACATGGCCAATCACGATTTCAACCCAAACACCTATCAGTTCCGTATGGATCAACATAATCCGCCGCTCTACACGATTATGAGCGCGCGGCCGATTGAAAAAGGCGAAGAGATTACGATCTCCTACGGTGCTTTGGACAACTCGTTGCTGTGGTTCATGTTCGGCTTCCACATCGACAATAATCCGAACAATCAGGCCGGGATTCCGTGGAGTGAGCAGCTACCGTACCCCCTTGCTCATCACAAATACCGTAATTTCAGCTTTTCTGATTGATTACATGCTGAAAGACGGTCTCATAACGCCCCCAGTGCTCGCGTTCATCAAAGAGAACCCCCTGAATCCGGTGGTCTTTGCGAATTCAAACGGACGCGTCAGCGACGGCTTCACAGAGAACGTACAGTTTCTGCTGAGCACGGCGGATACGATGTAAGTCGTTCCGGGACCGAAAAGCTTGATTTTAAGGCTATTTCAGAGCCGGACATCCAACACCATCGAAGGAGCAGCTCGAGACGCGTACAACACGCGCAATTGTGAGCATTTTACGCCGATTCCGGACGATCGTCGTGCAGAAGGCGGATACGGTAGTCAAAGATGTGGAATTTCTTTGGCGCGACGATGTCCGTAGTATTGACGCAGTTCTCTCTGCGCTGCGTTGAGTGGATTTTGACGAATTTAAGAGTATTTGTGCGGTGATTAAGTAAATTTTGAAAAATCATCAGCTCATCAACACATCAACGTTATGATTTAAATTATTTTTGGTCGTTTTCTCCTGACAAACACAGAAGACGAGACCACCGCATCAGACTATCAGACAACCCACTCTTGACGAGGCCATTTTGGAGCCATTAAATGGAGACTACATGCTAGGCGAAAACAGGTCTTCTACAATTAATTTCTTAAACTTTTTCTCTATTGCTCGGAAAATCAAACATGATGTTGTAGCGGAGAAAGGAGTGAAGAGAAGCGCTTTTATTAGGGGACGGGGAGGTCAGCCGACCTTTGGCTAGGCGAGCGAACAAGATTTGCCCCAAAAAAGCTCCTAACAATAGGGTTTGGCGAAGGTGATGTAAACAAAAGAATTGCTATGTCTGCTTTAAATTAATAAGAAATATCAGGCATACTGCGTTGTGTTCCTTACTGTTTGTGGACATGTCCCGACATGATTTTTGGTTTTTTGTCGTATTCGATGGAGTTTTGTAAGAAGCAGAAAATATTTGCGCCAATCGGTGTTCGCATCATCTTTGCAACAATTTTATCTTATCGTATTTATGAACGCTAAAGCGCGCTCAATCCGCAATACGCCAGAAAATTTAACGATGATTGTAGGCCGCCCGTATACTTGATTTTTGTCGTGAACGACTCTTCAGGAAAACACACACACACCAGCAGGTGCCCGCTGTGTCTCTGTCCTTTCTGCTTTACGTCTCCAACGACAGCAAAGTTGTTCGTTTACATGTTTGCCGTCCATAGTCTTATCTAAGGAGTTTTTTTATTGGTTTTGCTCTGTCATGGTTGTTTTGGTGCTTATAACTGGATATCAAGTCAATGACAAGGTCATTCTAGAGTTTTCTGCTCCAGCTATCGGTACAGCTCTACTTCGTAGAATTTAAGCTAGTGGTATAGTTGTTTTTGAAAAAAGTTGTTCGTGTCATTCAGATGAATCTGTGCGTGTTCAATTTCAGCATTTTTGTGCGCTAGAAAGTGTACTTCATAAAATTGAGCCTAAACTTTGAGCTTTGCTTTCAGATGGCTGCTGAAGAAGTGAGTGAAATCAACTCTGAAGAAGCCGCTCGGGCGACCCACTTGCTACATTGGCGCAACTATCAGGGTATGCAATTTAAGATGTACAAACCAGATGATCTATACAAAGCTTATGATGAGAGTAAACGCAATCACGCGGAGAAGATTGAAAGAATTCTGCGAGAAGAACGCATGAAAAAGGAGCTCCGCGTGTTCTCAACACTCGTTTGCTGCAAAACAAAGGAGAAACAGTTTACGATCGCTGTTTTTCGAATTTCCACGGAGAACAGCGATGTGCCCTACAAATCGATGTATGTGGATGAAGATGGCAGAATTTACGAGGACTGGAACGACTGGTTGGAAAAAAATAAGAACGAGAAAATGGAATATTGCTATCCGAAATTTGGCTACTACACGTGCGATGCCGAGGGGAAATACTGCTATGAGGACGATAAAGAGCCAATTCTGTGCTTTGGGAAATCACCAGATCAGTCTTTTGGCGCAAAGGTTAGAAAGGTTCTTGACATTGGAGGAACAGCAGTTGGAATAGCCGCCACTGTAGCGGGAGTCTGTAGCGCCGCCGTTATTCTCACTCCGCCAAGTGCCGCATCTACAGGAAACCAGCCGAAAGACGTTGTGCGCCCAGTGACAATAGTCCAAGATCGGATCTTTTCGCTGATTCAGACGACTAAAACTGAGAACAATGTTACCAATATCTACAACAACGGTACCGATTCGAAAACTCTTGTCGTGATTGCTTTCGGCTGTTTTATAGCAGGCGCTGCATGTAATAGAGGTACGTCTTGGAAGTGCTGTAACATTGTTAATCGATCTATCTTGTTCAGTTTACGACTGGCTGAAACCGAAGCAGAAGTAACGCGATCGGAACGTTCGCCAATTAGATGAAGTATTGCGCGTTGCCGTTTATGCCTGCACAGCAAAGTGTCTTCTGCAATCTTCTGCTACCTTTGAATGAAATTGAGAATAATATTGTCTGTTTAACTTCATTGCATAGTTGTAAATCAATGTTTTCTGAAGATTCGTCTACGAAATTTTGACTTCCTAGACTTATCACTAGTCTTGGATTGCGATTTCATGTCTGTTGCCAAATTAGTCTATTTTCGGCCGTTCTTTGCGGTTCTGATGGCATGAGCGTTGCTCGCGACCTCATATTAGTCTGGAACGACCACAAAAGACACAGAATTGTGGCCATCTGGCCGAGAATCAATGAAAATTCGTGATTTCCCCTTCAAAGCACGATTTTTATGCTTTTCTCAGCCAAACGGCCCCACAATTTTGTCTTTCCACAGCTTTCTAGGCTACTTTCAGGTCGCGAAGAACGCTCATGCCATCAGAATCAGACGAAACGGCCGAAAAATAGTCAATAGAGGCAATAGGCAGTCAGAATTTTTGTTCATATTTAATTTTGTAGGCGGACTTTTTTCTAGCGGACTACGGCCTATATTCCCAGTACTCCAACTCCATGCTGCCCGTCATTACAAAATAAGACCTAAAAACTCGGAAAATTTCAAATTTAGGCTCAAGCCTGGGCCTTACTTATCCTCCTGTTCTTGACCATCTTGCAAGTACAAAACACGTCTTTGCAAGCTCAGAATTATGCTTTTGATGGGTTTTTCTCACACAACCACACCACTCATGCCTTCTGTTTTGTTATCTCTCAAAATACAAGCACAAAAGTCATCTCGAGTAAGTGTTCTGTCACTTTGACCCTTGAACGATTGCTCCCGAGTCTGTTTACGTCTGCCCTCCGCTGCCAACTCAGCTTTTCGTCACAAAAAGCGCAATCTGCTCTCAAATTGTTTCAAAACGAACGTTCGCACGGCGCATAAAAGGGGATGAATCGGGGGGAGAAGGATCGTCCAGCAGCTGAACATGCTCCGCCACATCGTCTTCGCCGCCGCGCTCTTCTCCGTCGCCTTCGCCTGCGACGCGTTCCCGAACAACACGCAGGCCGCCTTCAAGTGGTGGCAATGCGAGGCTTCCCCCATCACCTTCTTCAACGTCACTCCGCTCGGCGACAACGGTATTCCACTCGCTTTTGGCCATTTTCATGCAGAATTTCGCATTCCAGGCCAGGCGCTCTACCCCATCACGCTCACAAAACCGCTCAAAGTGCAACTCGACCTCGACAATCAGGGAAAGATCTACAATAAGCTGAGTTTGAGCGTCAGAATCTGGAGTTGGGACACGACTTTTGGTTGCGGTTGGGTGGAAATCCCAACTTTTGGCTTGTTGTAAGTGATGGGATACGGTAGCGTGACCTAATAGTCCAGTTTAGGAGCGGTCGCGATGCCTGCGCTCGTGCGATAAACTGCCCTCTGAAGAAGGGCCGTCAGAGCATCCCGTTCACTCTCGATTTCACCAAATTCAACTTCATCATCGGCTTGCTGCGGAACAACGCTCCCTATCAGATCGAGATTCACTTGGCGGACGAGTCGGACGACACCGATGACGAGACGTGTGTGCGCGCCCAGGCTCGTGCGTTGACTCGTTAGATTGTCCTCCTTCTTGCTGCATCCTTGCTTAATCGATAAATTTCAATGCAATCCTGGAGTTTCTCCTCTCGTAAACCCAACTATCAACGTCAAATCATCAAAACAACAAAGAAACTTGAAAACAAAAAATGTTCTTCCGTTGCGGGGAATCGAACCCCGGCCTTGTGGGTGAGAGCCACAAATCCTAACCACTAGACCACAACGGAGGTGACGGTTGGAGTCGTCTTCGCGGTTATATCTCAAATTGCACTTTACATCAGCGCTCAAGTAGTTGTCGGTCGACATAAGCAGCTGGTGAGTTGGTCATTAGGTCTGTGAATCTAGGCAGATTACTGTATTCCTTCATTCCAACTCACAATCAGGTGCATTTTAACACATTTCTGCAACCAACAGTACGTGCGCTTATCAACATCGTGCTGTTCAATACGTGAAAGTTGCCAGCTGATAAGACCCGACGAATAATAAGCACGTGCAACCATTGTTTGGTCAGAAATAAAAATTGATTTTTAAAAAATTGACTGATCTCGGCCGGGCTCGAACCGCCGGCCTTCTGTGTGTTAGACAGATGTGATAACCACTACACCACGAGACCGCTGGCAGAAGTTGGCGCTAATAATGCTATGTTGGGCCAAGATGAGCTCGTTTCACCGCTCGTCATTTGCATACTCTTCTTTCTTGTCGACTACTTTGGGTTCCTTGCACGATTGGCCTGTAAGTGATTAGTTGGTCAACGATTGTCTTTGGCGGTGGACACTCTGTTTATGAAAGCGAATTATGATTTCTTTGCACTTGAGCGTAGAAGCTATGGTATTGAGCTTATTCCCGGATTATTCCCGCAACGCCGCACCTCTCTTCGCACTTGATTTTATTGAACACGAGCCTTCGAAGAGCTAGTATGAAGCGCTGTGGCTTCTGATCACTTGAATCAGGGTTATTTAATCAGAATGCACTTCTCTGACAAATCCAGATCGCAGGTCGCGACTGCTTCATGCATTTGACAATTACAGCATGTGTTTACGCCCCGAATTTCCATCCGTGTGGCTTTCGATGATTTTACAGGTGCCTGAGGCTGATTCTGGCATTGGGACGACCTGTATGCGTCAATAACAGATTCCGGGACGTCCCCGACGATGGAATGGCGTGAGAAACACGCTCAGAAGCTTCAGGAGCTTCAATCTTGAGGAAATTTCGCCTAAAATTGCTCACAATCACTTCAGAATGGATCACGCGCATCGTCGGAGGTAAATCACTGATTCCTCGATGCGCTCCTCACTTTGCAATTTCAGACGCGATGTTGAAGTTTGGTTTCGACGCTCACTGAAGCCGCGAACAACCGAATCAATGTGAACGGAAGCGGAAATGACCAGCGAGGACGCTTCTGCAGCTCGGAAGCATCGGCATGACAGACCCGGAGTGAATCTCGCTTCCGAGAGGCTCCCGTGCGGATTCGCATGGACGACAACCGGTCCATCTGGGACCTCGCCAGGCGGATCTCCAGAGAAACTTTTCCACACGAAGTTCGACACACCGCTGTACCCTCGAGGAGCGTTGATCTCGTTCTCGGTGTTTCCATGCATTTTGCACTAAAATTCTGTGATTTTGATTGATTTGAATGTTCGAATGTGTGTTTTCTCAATTTTACCTGATTTGTTCGCATTTTGTTGTTGATTTGAGTCGAGAATAGATGAATTTTGCGTTGATTTCTGTGTTCTGGGATTGAAGCGAGGGTTCTTTGCAGTCGAAAATGGCTGATTTGTTCTCCGAAGGCTTCGCGATGACGTTGCCTGCGATCGAGGTGGATTCGTTGGTCTACAGCTTTGTGAAAGACAGAATCCGTGCTTGCTGACGCAGATGTTCTCGAAGGAGAAGTGCAGGGAGCTCGAGAAGCTCGATGTGAGTTTTCAGAAGGTGCTATGTGATAATTTGACTCGGTTTTCAGCATTTTTACGACGAAACCAGCCTTCTGTCAGTGCTGCGCGCGTACCGGGAGACCCATCCGAAGTCCAATTACCCGAATGACCACGTGGAGAAGAATGCCTGCAGAGAAGAACGCTCTCAAGAGACCAGTCGACCAGAGCGAACTCCAGAAAGGCGAATGCTGCGTGGAAGAGAGTCAAACCTGGATCAGAAGTCAAGCCGATCGTAATGAAAGGAAATCTCTATTCTGAAGACATGATGCACCGTCGGTTCTGTCGTAAGTCCTTCTTTGTCGCTAAAATTCAAGCTGCTAATTGATATTTCAGGTATTTCTGACCCGCAAACGCATCTGGACTTGGTTGTCTTCAATCATTTCCATATGAACGGTGATCCCAAAGCTCTGGAGGTGCTATTCGATGAGGAAAATCGCAAGAAATTTGCCGAAATGGTAACAAAGATCGATGTTCCCTCTGTTTTCGCGTTTGGCCGCTCATCGACGGAAGGAGAAGTCGAAAGCTGAGAACAAGTCGTTTTCTTCCCATTTCAACTGTAACCACCCGAACTCAGGAATAGCGCATGTCCTCGTTCTGTTTCAGTGTCAGCTCTGCAAAAGGAACTTCAAGGTACTTGTCGGTTTTAATCGGCTGCACATCGGTTTACACGAAGACATACCGCAGTACTGTTTCGTTGAAGGCTGCGTGACAACGAAAACGAACCTGTAAATGCCTGACAAAGTTGTGAAGTGATTTCACATACTTATCGCAGCCTTCAACGAAACAGTACTGCGGTATGTCTTCGTGTAAACCGATGTGAGCGATTAAAACCGACCAAGTACTTTGAAGTTCCTTTTGCAGAGCTGACACTGAAACAGAACGAGGACATGCGCTATCCTGAGTTCGGGTGGTTACAGTTGAAATGGGAAGAAACGACTTGTTCTCAGCTTTCGACTTCTCCTTCCGTCGATGAGCGGCCAAACGCGAAACAGAGGGAACATCGATCTTTGTTACCATTTCGGCAAATTTCTTGCGATTTTCCTCATCGAATAGCACCTCCAGAGCTTTGGGATCACCGTTCATATGGAAATGATTGAAGACAACCAAGTCCAGATGCGTTTGCGGTCAGAAATACCTGAAATATCAATTAGCAGCTGAATTTTAGCGACAAAGAAGGACTTACGACAGAACCGACGGTGCATCATGTCTTCAGAATAGAGATTTCCTTTCATTACGATCGGCTTGACTTCTGATCCAGGTTTGACTCTCTTCCACGCAGATTCGCCTTTCTGGAGTTCGCTCTGGTCGACTGGTCTCTTGAGAGCGTTCTTCTCAGCACAATTCTTCTCCACGTGGTCCTTAGGGTATCTGGACGTCCAATGGGTCTCCCGGTACGCCGCAGCATCGAGAGAAGGCTGGCTTCGTCGTAAAAATGCTGAAACCGAGCCAAATTACCACAACGCACCTTCAGAAAACTCACATCGAGCTTCTCGAGCTCCCTGCACTTCTCCTTCGAGAACATCTGCGTCAGCAAGCACGGATTCTTGTCTTTCACAAGCTGTAGACCAACGAATCCACCTCGATCGCAGGCAACGTCATAGCGGACCCTTGGGAGATCAAATCGGCCATTTTATACTGCAAAGAACCCTCCCTTCAATCCCAGAACACAGAAATCAACGCAAAATCATCTATTCTCGACTCAAATCAACAACGAAATGCGAACAAATCAGGTAAAATTGAGAAAACACACTTTCGAACATTCAAATCAATCAAAAT
Source organism: Steinernema feltiae (assembly GCA_007213375.1). NCBI lineage: Eukaryota > Metazoa > Nematoda > Chromadorea > Rhabditida > Steinernematidae > Steinernema > Steinernema feltiae. Next base: position 506 of record MQUG01000397.1, on the reverse strand, counting down.
GACCGAAATTTTAGTGCAAAATGCATGGAAACACCGAGAACGAGATCAACGCTCTTCGAGGGCACAGCGGTGCGTCGAACTTCGTGTGGAAAAGTTTCTCTGAGATCCGCCTTGCGAAGTTCCCCAGATGAAACCGTTTGTCGTCCATGCGAATCCGCGCGGGAGCCTCTCGGAAGCGAGATTCACTCCGGGTCTGTCATGCGATGCTTCCGAGCTGCAGAAGTGTCCTCGCGGTCAATTCGCCTCCGTTCACCTTGATTCGGTGTTCGCGGCTTCAGTGAGCGTCGAAACCAAACTTCTGGAGCGTCACCATCGCGTCTGAAATTGCAAAGTGAGAAGCGCATCGAGGAATGACGGGATTTACCTCCAAACGATGCTGCGTGATCCCGCTCTGAAGTGATTGTGAGCCATTTTAAGGCCGAATTCCTCCTCAAGATTAAGCTCCTGAAGCTCCCTGAGCGTGTTTCTCACGCCATTTCATCGTTGGGACGTCCCGGAATCTGTTC
>MQUG01000395.1:0-20218 GCA_007213375.1 Steinernema feltiae | reverse complement strand
AGGCGATCTGCGATTTGCAGGAGCTGCTGGCCTCATAGATAATTCTTGTGCAAGCGTGATACGGTAGAAGAACGTGGAATGGAGCGGCGCGAAACTCTTATCGCATGGAAATTCAACAGAATTCTGCGCGCAGCTGCTTGCAGTTCATCGATCAACGCAAACCAGAAGATAATTCCAAACCTGAATGCAACGCGCGTTGTTTCCGTCCACTTTCGGTGCAAAGCGGTTTCTCGTCGTCATCTCAAAACGCAAGATTTTCGCTTTCGGAGACAATTGGATCGCCTCGTAGTGGAACGACCTCTCGTTACCCTCGAGACCGAAAACCGTGCGGTCGCGAGCGTTGAAATGACGATGACGCCACCGACTGGCCACCGAGCGGCGACTGTAAGAAGTCCTGAAGGAATCGATAGAACGAAGTGATTGATCGAGAGTCGGTCGGTCTTATGGTTAGCGCAATCGATTGCGAATAAGTTTGTTGCAGTGAACGCGGTTTACTGTATCCGGGTGAACCGACGCTTTGCGCAACCGTTAGCCAGAGCGAGATCACTGCCTCCGCATCCGAAATAACCGCGTTTTGTCCACAAAATCTCCCAAACTCCGTTTGCCTCTGGAATCCCTCGAGTCAAACCGCCAGAAGATCAAGACAGACGTCATCGCGCCTCCTCGGCTTCTCGCTTCTGAGATGCGCTTCTTCGCTTCCGCGGTCGCAAGAAGGCGGAGCGTCTTGAAGGCGGATCGCCGACCGTAAAAGAATTCCCCTTTGACTATAAATACGATTCCGCCGCGCGTCAACCACAGTTACCCTCGGAGCAGTCGCTGTTGTCGCGTTCGTCTCAGAAGTCGAGTCAACGGGCATGGGTAAGTCCCTCTCCCTCCCTCCGACGCCCCGAATCCCTGATTTCAGGCATCATTCGTTGGCTGAGCCGTCGCTTCGGCAAAGGCAAAAACGACGCGTTGCGACGATGCGAGGAGTCGAGTCGCAGTCTCAGCAAGTGAGTACAGTAGCCCCGTTACCGTAATCCTCCAATCATCTTTTCAGCACCTTCACCGAACACCATCTCGATGTCGTGCAGCTGAGTCGGATTCACTCGAATTCAACATCGACACGAATAACCCGAAGTGAGCAAGGATTGAGCAAGGGAGACGCGGAGACGCGTCTGCTGGTGAGATTCCGCGCTGTTTCTCCTCCTGACAACGAATTTCAGAAAGACGGACCCAACGCGCTCGCTCCGCCAGCCGAGATAAGCAACCTGACGCTCTTCCTCCGCCAATTCCTCAACATGTCTGGATTCTGCTGATGGGCGCCGGAATTCTCAGTCTCTCGACGTTCCTCATCGATCCATCGTAAGTGCATCGTTAGCCTGAATCGTATATTTACGGCAAGAGGCGCGCGGCGAAACCGGTAGCGCGCAGCGAGCAGATGATTAAGTGTTGCGATCTCCGAAGACGAAAGTGCGAAGAACGAAGCGGCTCCGCTCGGTGCGCGAAGTGACGCGAAGACCGAAAAGTCTGCGCGAAACGTCCTTCAGCGCCGCCGATCTTTGCTCGAATCTCTGAGGGAACTTATCTCTCTCTGCTTCCAGCGTGATCATCAACCTCTATGCCGCCGTCGTCCTCTTCGTCATCGTCATTGTCATGTGCATCATCACCTTCTACCAGGAGAAGAAGGCGATCAACGTGGTGCGCGGATTCACGAATCTCCTTCCCACCAAGTGCACGGTCGTCCGCGAGGGACGATCGATGACCATCGAGACCGAGAAGATCGTCGTCGGCGACATTGTGCTCGTGAAGAGCGGAAGTCGCGTCCCCGCCGACCTCAGAATGCTCGTGAGTGCGCCGCTTTCAGAGCTGCTGACCAAGGAGGACTGATTTCAGCACACTTCTGACTTGAAACTCGAGTCCTCGTCGATCACGGGCGAAGCGGAGCCGATCGACTTCTCCGCGGAGCCCGCCGACATCCACGTCGACGTCTTTGAGTCAAACAACGTCGCCTTCAACGGATCCTTCTGCATCGATGGCGAAGGCGTCGGCGTCGCCATCCGCACCGGCCAGCGCACGGTGAGCGCCAGCGTCTCTCTTCTCCTAATCGTCCCTGCTTGCAGATCATCGGCCAGATCGCCGCCCTCACCACCGAACAAACCGACAATCAGTCCTCGCTCGAGTATGAAATCAATCGATTCGTCAAATTCGTTACCGTATCCGCGATCACAATGGCTTTCGTCATCTTCCTCCTCGGCTGCATCATGACCAAGTTCCAAGACGTCACCGGGATGTTCATCAACGGCTTCCTGGTCATCATCATCGCCAACGTGCCTCAGGGTCTCCCGGCTACCGTATCCTCGCAGCTCACGATTATCGCGCGTCGCATGGCGAAGAAGAACGTCTACATGAAGAAGTTGGACGTCGTCGAGGCGTTTGGCGCCGCGACGGTCGTCGCCTCCGACAAGACCGGGACGCTCACCATGAACAACATGACCGTCACCGACCTCTGGTTCAACCGCAAATACATCAGCGGCGTCCCCGAGATTCGCCACAAAACGATGCACACGATGAAGAGCGCGAACGTGCAGAGTACGGTAAGAAGCCGACTGCTCGCCACCGACATGGACGTCTTCGACAAGCCGTTGCCCGAGCTGCTCGCCAGCATGACGGTGTGCAACAAGGCGACCATCGACTACGGCGGCAACACGGTGACGCACGGCGCCGAGCAGCTCTCGATCGCGACGCGACTCCGCAGAATCGAGGATCTTCTGTGGAAGCCGAGCGGCAAAGTGGCGCCGATGGGCACCGGAGACCCTGAGAACGGAAACACGATCACGCACAGCGGCGGTCGTCCGCCTGTCGCGCGTCGGCAGATTTCGATGAAGGAGAAGCAGTTCTCCGGGTCGCCTTCCGAAGTCGCGCTTCTCCGCTACGTGGACAAAGTGTGCAGCGTGCCCCACATCCGACAGAAGTACCACGTAAGCGTGGTCTTACCGTAACCCCCGTGAACGAGTCTCCTTTCCAGATCGTCTACGAAGTTCCTTTCAACTCGCTGCGCAAGTGGCATCTGATGATTCTGCAGGAGAACGGCGCGCAGTGCGACGAGGACGGCCAGGCGGAGTTCCTTCTGATGATCAAAGGAGCGCCCGAAGTGGTGATCCAGAAGTGCTCGACCCTCGCGACCGACGACGGCGGAGACGAACTCGACGAGGAGACGATGATGGACTTCCAGGACGCCTACGATCACTTCGGAAACAACGGCCGCCGCGTCATTGGATTCGCGCAGAAGACGTTCACCGCGTCGAAGGACACGAAATTCAACTTCGAGTCAGGAAATGTGCCTCTGGAGGATCTCTCATTCCTCGGAATCGCCGCCATCATGGACCCTCGCGCCCCGACACTGCCAAAGCCATCCAGCAGTGCAAAATGGCCGGAATCAAAGTGTTCATGGTCACCGGTGACCATCCGACCACCGCCACGGCCATCGCGCGCGAGATCGGACTCATCGGCGCGGCCGAGAAGTGACGCCGCAGCGACTGGGCAAATCGGTGAAAGTGAACGTCGTGGAAGAGGCCGAGGAGGACCGCGATTGGGCGACGGTGCACGGGAAGATGCTGCCGGACATGAGCGAGCAGGATTGGGACGAACTCCTCGCCCACTCGTACATCGTCTTCGCACGCACCACGCCCGAACAGAAACTGATGATCGTGGAGCAGTGCCAGAAGCGGGGGAGATCGTCGCTGTCACCGGCGACGGCGTCAACGACGCGCCGGCTCTCAAACGAGCGAACATCGGAGTCGCGATGGGGATCACGGGATCCGACGTTGCGAAGCAAGCCGCGGACATCATCCTCATGGACGACAACTTCGGTAAGCGAGCGAGGGAGCACGATTCCCCAGATGCCAATCCGCTGCTTTAGCCTCGATCATCAAAGGAATCGAGGAAGGTCGTCTTCTCTTCGACAATCTCCGCAAAACGATCGCCTACACGCTGACCCACTCGATGCCCGAAGTGATCCCCATCTGCCTCAACTTCCTCTTCGGTCTGCCGATGGCGCTCACCGCGCTGCAGATCCTCAGCATCGATCTGGGCACGGAGATCGCGCCTGCCGTCTCGCTCGCCTATGAAAACGCCGAACGCGACATCATGAATAAACCTCCACGCAAGCGCACCACGCGCCTCGTCTCCTTCTCGCTCCTCTTCTACTCCTACGCCATCGCCGGCGGCATGGTCATCACAGGCGCCACTCTCGCCTACCTGTTCGTCTACTGGTGGAACGGAATCAGCATCTTCGATCTCTTCTTCTCTGCGCAGGACTACTTCCGCTACCACGCGGTCGGAAACTTCACCTCCAACGGCTTAACCTTTTCCGAGGCCGAGCAGATCGACATTCGCGACCAGGCCGCCTCCTCCTACTACCTGACCATGGTGATGTCCCAGGCGTACCACGTGTGGATGTGCATGACTCGACGCTCGTCGATTTTCAGACACGGAATAAATAACATCGTCACGGTCAGTGAGGCAAAAAAATGCTATGCCATGCATTCATGTCAAATAATATCAAATAACGTCACTATCACCGTAATCCGACACTTATTTCACTTCAGGTTTATGCTGTGATCATCGAGGTTTTGCTCGTTGTCATCTTCATTTACGTTCCCGGAATCCGATTCGTCATGGGATCGAGTCCCCCTCCCTACCAGGTAACCCGCGCTCCTCTTGAAACGCCCTCTGACCGACCTTTCTCCCCTTCAGGTGTGGTTCTTCAGTCTGGGCGTCGGATTGGCGATGTGGATCTTCAACGAAACGCGCAAGTACTGGATTCGGAAGGCGCCGCAGAACAATCTCGTGCGGCTTGTGAAGTGGTAAAGAAGTCAAAGATACTCGTTTCCTGTAAATTCCCCTCATTCATTCCTTCTTTACGTGCTCTAGGTTGTTGGCCGCTCATGTCGAGTTCTATACTGTAAATTCTAATAAATATCAAGTTGATCCGGAAAAGTTGTTTGTACAGGATGACGCGTGGGATGTCAGATCGCCCTCATTTGAACCACTTATTCTCTTCCTCGATCTGAATCGGAACACGTGAATCGGGGCTGCAACGGACTTTCCGTACCTGTTCTCTCTCCTCTGGTGTAAAATCATCTGGAGAAAAAGCACGTTACTTCAAAGAACGAAAACAACAACGTGAGCCGGGAAGAGTGGCGGAAACTGCGAGCAGTGACCGTCAGATATTGAACCAACCTCAGTTCATGAATGATCCGAATTCGAGACCGTTCGGTTGGTCTAACTACCGGCACCGCCAACTCACTGAAGAAGAGATGATGCAAGGGTTGCCAGATCTCCCACCGGAACATGAACACTCTGCTAATAGCAGTTTGCGTCACGGTAAACCCATCAAATTTCTTCGCGTTTTTTCGCGTTTTTCGCGTCTGAAGATCATGTGGAGCTAGGACTGTCCGATCCCCACAAAGGTTGATTTCGCAACAGCTGAAATGATGGTCGACGACTTGTGGCACCTGGATCTGGGAAAGCAGGAAGGTGACTCGATCTACCTGACAACGCAGTGCTTGGAACGCGTAAGTGATGGAAAGCGTGAAACTGATAAACATAAACGTTCTGTGTTTAAGATTGGCGAAAAACGAGTAACACCTGACATCTGCCTCCTGTACGCGTGGCTGACAAACATGATGCCTGATGCGGAACCAAACGCCAACGCCGAAACACCAGTTGACGTGAAGAACTTGCCAGAGAATCTGTATTCGATGGCACGCAGATTTGCTACTTGCAACACGTTGTTTCACTGCAACGACGGGAACCCTAGCGCCCAACGGCTAGCGCTAGGCCACATGAAGTTGAAACTGGAGATAGGCAGAGAAAACGACTTCGAGCTGGGTCATGAGCTGGAGGAGCTAAAGTTCGGCGACCTGGAGCTAGGAATGCTAGCAATTCGAAAGTTGTGGCTCTACGGGCGCAACAATTACTTGATATGTACAGTGACTTGATCGTAGGTTGGACAAATTTCTTTCATCCTGGCACTACGAGCAATATCGAAACGAGGAGAAGACGAAGAAGGGGCTATAGCCTGTACTACCGCAATTCTGTGTAAAGTTTATGTTATTTTGTAATGTTCAGAGTTTAAACTACCGTGATTGTCCTTCCACAACAGTGTGTCCGCGACCGCCATCCTCCTTGACAATCGTAACGTTATTGATGTTGCTTTCGTGTGGCCGATAACAGTCCTCAAACGTGCGCCATAGCGATGCGTATTTGTAGTTCTTCTCGTCGGCGTACATGGATGGCACGCGCAGCTGTTCCAAGGAGACGGTGCGTTTCTCCATCGACATCAATTGAGCAGCAAGATTGGAGACGGAGGAAGTGAGCTGGCCCAGTTCAGCAAACTCTCCAATAACATCAGGAGAGGTGGAGAAATCCACACGGGCGGAAGTAGCTTCGCACTCGTCGTCTGCAACAGATAAAATACGCGCGCTACAGCCACATTGCCTACCTTCGTCTGTTTGTGATTGCGTTTGAGAATCGCGGTTTCAGTCTGTCTGTGGCCTAAACCACACTGCACTGCACTGCCGAGCACCAAAACACAGTTTGATCGCATTGCGAGCGGTGGTTTTGGTTTCATTGATTGTTGATTGACCATTTATCGTCTTATTGTCAATTATCTTTGTTTCTTTGCAGTGTTTCGACTCTGATTCTCGTATTACTAAACATGATAGTTGGAGCGATTGATGATGATGTTGTCGAGGTAGTTGAACGTCTTGTTGGCTTTCTATGGATGTCCACATCTCCGCGACTACGGCCAACAGCGTCGCCATCAACCTTCCCCCAAATGCAACAAATGTAAGTCATGTCCGTTCTTTAGCAACGCATCGTACAATCTTGCAGGATCCGCATTTGGAGGAACTTGCTGCTCGAATCGAACAATTAGAAAGAGAGAACGCAGCAACGTCGCTCCGCCTGGCTGAGAAGTCAAAAGATGAAGAAAGATTCAAAAAGTTGGAAGAAGCGATTGCAGCAATTGCCACCCAAAGGCCTAAGCCTACGGGTGGTGACGAAAAGCACCCAAGCAAGACGGAAAGCGATCTGAAGAAGCTCACCGGGGAGCTGCGTGATGTGAAAGAAACAATATTAATTTTTCATTGTTTTTACAGCACGTGCGTCTCTAGAGACTAGCGTGCTGTTTTACTTTTATGAGCAATAAATTAATGGTCTAGCATTGTTCGTTACTGTCTTTTTTGCTCGTTTCATCCTAATGGACAAAAAAGTAATGTCTACAACGGTTTCTTTGTTTCATTTTGTAACTCCCGTAGAGCGTCGCCAAGCAGAATGGTGCCTTCAATGCTGCGCACGTTGGCGACTGCGCTGCTTGCATTCTGAAGGACGCGAAGGGCGTCCGAGCTACTCCTCGTTATCTTCTGCAACGGGCGTCCACCTCCGACCGCCGTCAGGGAGAACGCGTGAATAATCGTTCAAAGCGTGCGCTATTCGCGCCTTTAACCGGGATTGTAAGCTACCCGTATACTTGATTTTTAAATACTGGAGCGCGCGCAAATTCAGACAAATCTTCATGCATGGCATCAGAGCGCAACCTTTGCGCTCTGATGCCATGCATGAAGATACGATTTTAGTTTATCTTGTCTTGCGTCAGTGAGTTTTTTTAGTTGAACTAGTTTTAGCTGACGTGATGATGAGGCGCACGTCACGGTAAGCGCTCCGATGCCATGCATTCATGTCAATTAATATCAAATAACTCAAATAATGTCGCGAATTGCGTTGAAGAGGACTCCGTTGAAGTTCATTACGGTAGCTCTGCGCACGGTAGTTTGGAAGTTGACTATTCCGATGATCGCTGACGTGATGACCACTAGGATGAGGCGCACTTTCAGTGAGGATTCCACTTTAGTTGCACGCTGACCTCGTCTCATTCGCAAACATTTCCTTCAACGCGTCACTATTACCGTAATCCGACACGTATTCCACTTCAGGTTTATGCCGTGATCATCGAGGTTTTGCTCGTTGTCATCTTCATTTACGTTCCCGGAATCCGATTCGTCATGGGATCGAGTCCCCCTCCCTACCAGGTAACCCGCGCTCCTCTTGAAACGCCCTCTGACCGACCTTTCTCCCCCTTCAGGTGTGGTTCTTCAGTCTGGGCGTCGGATTGGCGATGTGGATCTTCAACGAAACGCGCAAGTACTGGATTCGGAAGGCGCCGCAGAACAATCTCGTGCGCCTTGTGAAGTGGTGAAGAAGTCAAAGATACTCGTTTCCTGTAAATTCCCCTCATTCATTCCTTCTTTACGTGCTCTAGGTTGTTGGCCGCTCATGTCGAGTTCTATACTGTAAATTCTAATAAATATCAAGTTGATCATGAAAAGTTGTTTGTACAGGAGGGCGCGTGGGATGTCAGATCGCCCTCATTTGAACCACTTATTCTCTTCCTCGATCTGAATCGGTCTACGTGAATCGGGGCTGCAACGGACTTTCCGTACCTGTTCTCTCTCCTCTGGTGTAAAATCATCGTCCTCGCCAAAGTAGTCCCGGATCTGCTGGGTGCTCTTCCCCTTGACGTGGCTCTCGTAGATGAACTTGCAGGCGTACCGGTAGAGTTTTGAGATTGAGAGAAAGTTTGCACAACTGGTCGGAGTTAGAAAGGAATGAATACCTTGCAAAGTGCGAGGCGGACACTACCTGAGAGAATCCTGCTGGAGAGATGATTTCCTCGTCCGACTGGATCAACCCGAACGTATTGAACCGATGAAGCTTTCTTCAACGAGAACAAAAAAGAGATGGTCGCAATTGTGAATCAAGTTTGAATTGGGAAAGATAAGTCAAAATTGACGGCGGAAACGGAAAAGGAATTCAAGTCTAGACTTAATCCTATCCCTACCTTCTATGTCAACCTGTACGCGGAACAAGGACATGTAAGTGTTTGTTGTAAGCTGGACTCTTCGCTAACTGATGTTTTACAGACCGTGAGGAGATACACCGCGTGCACGAATTGCTTGGGGTACTTTGATCACTACACTCCGTCATTCCCGTCCCAGTCAGGCTCTATCTGCGGGACCAGGTGTCGCGCATGTGACACAATTCATGCCGCCGGCTACATTTGTCACGAGCTGGAACTGCTTGCGTATCCGATCCAAAGCACTCTAAAGGCTCTGCAAACCGTCATATCCGACATGATTGACGGATAGAAGCCTCGATACCCAGTCGCGTACCTAAGCGCTGCTACTGGTAAGTCAACGCATCAACGTGCCCGTCATGCAGCGTGTCATGGAGCCGCGTGTCATCGAAGGTGTTCGAGCGTTGTACGCGGTTCCAGGAGAGCGCAACGAGCTGGGACGAAACGCGATAGACGTCGTGGAAGCAAACACAGTCGCCGGTACTGTTTGCTTCGTCTCCAATTGAAATTGCCATTTTCATTTAGAACAACTCAACATTATCAACAATGTCGAAGACGAACTGGACGTTGAAGACTACGTGCCGCTTGTGGTCAGAAACGCGTTTGCACAAGAACGTAAGCGTTTGAGAGTGTGGTAGACCATTGGCTCATTGTACCAATTACAGGTGACGCTGGTGCAAAGGTCATGATCGCTGCTGGTCATGCCGTACGACAGCGAAACATTCGCGGCCGCACAATTTGCAATCAGTTCGACATCAACATGGCTGACTACCAGCCTCATCTTGTTCGCACATCCGACATCTACGAATTCGTTGGCAACAATTCACCAAGGGCGAAGGACTATTCCCAAACTCAGCTGACAGCGTCTACTCGCTATTTCAATACGGACATCAACAAATTGATTCCCAAGATTGCCGGTCCTCTTACCCAGACCTCGTGCAGCCAATCGTACGCCTACGGGTTGTCCGAAGGTGACACGCCGTACGTCAAGCGGCTCCTCAACGAAGTGACACAAGCTGTCGCTCGCTTGCAATACGCAGTCAGAACGTATCGACAACGAGAATGCAGTGGCGAACTGTTGGCAGTTTTCGAATCCATGGAAGCGCTGGCTCGCGGATCTACCAAATACGATTTTAGAGAATCGTCGGAGACGTTCTGCTCAGGTCGTAGAGGTTGGTTCAACTGGTCGGATGCGCAAAGGAATGGATACCTTGCAAAGTGCGAAGCGGACACTACCTGGGAAAATCCTGCTGGAGAGATGATTTCCTCGTCCGACTGGATCAACCCGAACGTTCTCACCAACGGCCGTATCAAACTAGCTGATGAAGCTTTCTTCAACGAGCACAAAGATGAGATGGTTGAAATTGTTAACCAAGTTCGAATTGGGAAGGATAAATCGAAATTGACGGCGGAAACGAAGAGGGAATTCAAGTCTAGCCTTTATCCTATTTCTCCTTTCCACGTCCACTTGTACGCGCAACAAGGATATGTAAGTGTTTGTTGTGTGATGTTGTTGTTTGTTGCCTCATTACTGATAAGTTGTAGGCTGTGAAGAGATACATCGCTTGCACAAATTGCTTGGGATATTTTGATCACTACACCCCGCCAAGTCCACCCAACGCAGGCTCTATCTGCGGGGCCAGGTGTCGCGCATGTGACACAATTCATGCCACCGGCTACATTTGTCACGAGCTGGAGCTACTCGCGTACCCAATCCAAAGCACTCTGAAAGCTCTGCAGACCGTCATCTCCGACATGATTGACGGATCGACAAAGCCTCGGTACCCAATCGCTTACCTAAGCGCAGCTACTGGTAAGTCACACATATAGGAGAGCAATGTGTTAACACTATTCGTTGAAGGAACGGGAAAGTCGACAAAGGCTCTCGACTACGTGATGAACATCACGGAGCACCAAATGTCACTTATATGTTGCACTCCACGACGAGAAGCCGCCAGGAACAACTATCTGTTCATGGCCAACCGCAACAACTACCGTTGGACAGTATGCAACAACTACGTTGGTGCTTATCGCCGACTGGAAGCTCAGTACTGCTTGCTTCGAGACTACGCGGAGCGCGCGAGAAACGGAGAGACCTTGAAGATGAGTGTGGTCAAATCGCTCGCGCAATGCCTCGACCGTAATCTCAAAGCGTTCCATGCTGCTGAATACGCATTAGAAGTTATAATGTACACGGTCGCTTTTGTGCATGGCAGCACAGTACAGCGTGACAGCCGCTCGTTGAACTTCAAGTAAGTGAACCAATACACGCCGACTAATATGCGTTACTAATCTCTGCAGACGCGACTGGAACGTCCTAGTGCACGCCACTGATGGCTACATAGGCGCGGCTCCAAAGGTATTGAAGCACTTTGACATGGTAGTGCTCGACGAGTGCCACAAGCTGACGGCATCGCGAAAATTCATCTGCAGTCTCGTGCGAAGTGACGTCGTGGACAGCATCAATTGGAACACAAAACGCATCACAAAGCGTGTCTTGATTATGTCGTAAGTTCCTGTTCCAGCTACCAAACGTTAGTCGTCGTAATGTTTAGAGCAACCTTGCTGTCTTCTCCCAGCGAAGCCGATCGACAGCGGTGTGCGTTTGCCAAACTCGTCGAGTTCTTCGGAAAGGCTGTACACAAACAAATCCTAATTCCGTTAGAGCCGTACAACCAGATACGATCATTCGACATTGTGAACATCTTTGCCGGTGTAAACGACCCTATGCGGCTTAAGCTGAACAAGGATAAGCGTCTAAAAAGCGAAGATCTATACCGCCTTGTGGTTGCCGCGCTGTACAGAATGAAATTTGCTGAAATGTCCGGGGACGGCTCTAAGGCCTGCCCTGGTGTTTTGGTATTCGTGCCAAGAAAAGTGAGTCTAACAGTTTATCGGTGTTACCTTCTTCTTCTTTTCATTACAGGACGACTGTGAGTACATTGCAGCAACACTCCGCAAGGAGCATAAGTGTCTCGCAGTTCCGTTCTACGCCGCGTTGGAACCTAGGAACCTATGAGCAATTGATTTTCCGACCACTCCATGCAGAACGTCATCGGATCATCATCGCGACAAATGTTACCGAATCATCCGTCACAATCCCGTACCTCGGTTTCGTTATTGACTCTGGTCTGGTAATGCGAAAGAAGTTTTGTCCTCGGTTCAATGCGGATCAGATGCTGATGGAACCGATCTCACAATCGGAGCGAATCCAGCGTGCAGGACGCACGGGCCGTCAATGCGATGGTGTTGTGATCCACCTCACAACCTTCGATGACGCCATGACAGGACCAGCGGACGTTTCCTCGGAAGTAGAACGAAGCGACATAAGAACAGTCGCTGTGTGCTACAATCGCGTGATCGATACCTACACTGCGGAGACGCCAAAGGAAGGAGAAGTTGTGTCTAGACAGAACTTCTCCAGGTTGAAGATTATTTGGAGCAACAATTGTTGCGACAATTCATGCCGCCGGCTACATTTGTCACGAGCTGGAACTGCTTGCGTATCCGATCCAAAGCACTCTAAAGGCTCTGCAAACCAAACCGTCATATCCGACATGATTGACGGATTGAAACCTCGATACCCAGTCGCGTACCTAAGCGCTGCTACTGGTAAGTCACACATATAGAAGAGCAATGTGCTAACTGCTTGGATATTCATTGTAGGAACGGGGAAGTCGACAAAACTCTCAATTACGTGATGAACATAACATCGCATCAATGTCGCTGATCTGTTGCACGCCGCGCCGAGAAGCTGCGCGAAACAATTATTTGTTTATGGCTAAGCAAAACAATTACCGATGGACGGTATGCAACAACTACGTTGGTGCCTATCGCCGACTGGAAACTCAGTGTTGTTTGCTGCGACACTACGCGGAACGCGCAAGAAACGGAGGGACCTTGAAGATAAACGTGGTCAAATCGCTCGCGCAATGTCTCGACCGAAATCTGAAAGCGTTCCATGCTGCCGAATACGCATTGGAAGTAATGATGTATACGGTAGCTTTCGTGTACCAAGTAAGTCTAGTATGCATATCAGCAATACATCGTTCAACCTCACAGGACGCTCGTTTCGAGGCCATCGACACCCGGATCGGAGAGCTCGAAAACGAGAACAAGGCGTTGGTAGCTCGCCTCGACGCCAAGTCTGCAGAGGAGCAACGGATCAAGATCTTGCTAGAGGAAGTTGCCGCCCAAAGGTCTGTGCCCGCGGGCGGTGAGGACAATCGTCTCAAAAACGAAAACAAGAGTTGGCCGGGCAACTCCGCGAGTTGAAAGAGGCATGCAAGGCTCGGGATGCTGCCGTCAAGAAAGAAATTGCTGTGGTGAAAGGGGTGATGAATGCTGCGGTCGAAGAGGCCAGACTGAGCGGCCAGGTGATTCAACAAATGCATGAGCACCTCGTGAGCTGATGGTCGATGATCTGTGGCACTTGGACCTCGGAAGGCAGGAAGGTGACTCGCTGTACTTGAGAACGCAATGTCTCCAACGCGTAAGTCAAACAGCCGCTAGGTATTTAATGAGTTGGTCATTGTTAAGATTGCCGAAAAAAAGAGTTACACCGGACCTCTGTTTGCTGTACGCATGGTTCGTAAACATGATGCCGGAAGTAGACCCAGCAGAACCTATCGAGGTAGAGCTGAAGCACTTTCCTGAGAATCTATATTCGATGGCTCGTCATATTGCTCTTGCGAACAATTTGTTCTACGACAAGGACGGGCATCCAAGCGCTCAACGACTGGCTCTCGGTCACATGAAATTGAAGTTGCCGATGGGTCAAGAGAACGACTTTGAAAGGGGTCAAGACCTGGAGGAGCTCACATTCGGCGACCTGGAACTGGACATGCTGATCATCCGGAAACTATGGCTGTACGGCCGCAACAACAGGAGAGTGTTCTTCTCGCGGAGTTACGAAGGATCGCAGGCGCGCGCCGTGTTCGCAGACACGCACCATATGAATCATCTGGTACTGATTCGTGTTTTGGTAAGCAGCAAAGATTTTGTGATCCAAAGATGTAACAAAGCTATTTAGCGCGAATGGGAAACGGAGTCACGCGTCTGTCTGGTCGATTTCCTGGAGCAGTTGTTCGACAGTGACGGCAACTACCGATCGTTCGACTATCAAGTCAACGAGCTGCGTCAAGTGGAAAACATTCGAACGCTTGACCGCGCCATCTTGTTCCTTGCGCGTTTCTACTTTACGCAAGTGATGATCGCTCATGCCGAGCCTGCCGTAAACGTACGGCATGGAGAGCTCATACAACAAGCCGGGCAGGAACGATACAGCGTCCGATACCGCCCCGTTGGTCATACCTCTGGAGGTCATTCAATCGACCCAAAACACTTGTTCTTGTCAGAAAACGCGCTCATCCCTTCGGAAAGCGTGTTGGTTCGTTGACAAATTGCCGCCGACCCTGATGAGCAGGTCAACGAGCGGACTGTGGAACTCCGCAAGGCAGCTGGTGACACGAGTCCAGCGGAACGCCGGCATTTGCATTTGTGCACGGAACAACCGGTCACCGGATGAGCAAATCGCCAAACTTCAGACCTCATCAAAACTTGCTACTGTACGCCACCGACGGCTATGTTGCCGAAAAAGCACAACTCATCAAGTTCTTTGATACCATCGTTCTGGATGAGTGTCACAAACTGACCGCCGCACGGGAACTGATTTGCAGCGTCGTGCGGTCGGAGCTGACTCGGAATCGGGACAATTTACGGCTGCTGAAGCGTGTGATCATTATGTCGTAAGCTACAATCGTATCGTGCTTGTTAACATTGAGTTCTACTTTAGGGCTACTTTGTTGAAGTCGCTCAATGAAAACTCATCGCGTCAGTGCTCGTTTGACAAGCTCGTCGCTTTTTTCAAGTCATCGACTGAGATACAGGTTCTCATCCCGCTGGCAGACAATCGCACGATGGCGGATTTTTCTATCACAAACGTCTTTGCGGGTCCTAAAGATACGTTGCGTTTGGGATTCGAAGAAGGAAAGCGAACGACTACCCACGAAGAAATGTACACAGCGGTTGTCGAGGGACTGTTTGCGTGTGTCGTACTGAAGGCGAAAGCAGTTAATTCTGACACATACCCTGGGGTCTTTGTGTTTGTGCCACGAAAGGTAAACAAGTCACGCTGCAGTACTTTGCATATAGCATACATTTTCAGGAAGACTGCAATTATATAGTTGCAAAATTGCGGTCAGAGCATGAATGCTTGGCCGTTCCCTTCTACTCTGGTTACATGGAGAGTCAATACAACGACATCATCTTCAATCCGCAAGACCACCAACGCCACCGCATTATCATTGCCACCAATGTAGCCGAATCATCGGTGATGCATCTGGTGTGGTGATGCGAAAGATTTTCCGCCCCGACTGCAACGCCGCCGATCAACTTCTCATGGAGCGAATTTCGCAATCCGAGCGAATTCAACGTTTTTGCCGCACCGGTCGCCAGTGCGATGGATTCACTATCCATTTGTCAACGTTATCGGAGGCGCTCAACTGCCAGGCGGACGTGCCGTCAGAAGTGGAACGGTCGGACCACCGCGTAACTGTTGTTTCCTACAACCGCATCGCTGACAAGTATGAAAGCATCGTAGCGGACTCACCAAACACCGTGGAGGCTGAATTCTGGTCTGTCGAACTGCAGTGGGATTCCCTCTGCCAACGTTGGTCAGTCGTGACGAGAAGGACCGAATGATCCAGGATCTGTGGCATTTGGATCTCGGGGTGCAAGTAGGCTCCACAATGCTCATATCGAACCGTTGTCTTCGCCGCGTAAGTGCATCCACGCAATTACTTTCATGAGCAAATTACTTCCAGTTTGGTGTCCGAGGTCTGTCGCCCAATCTCAGTCTACTGTGCGAGTGGCTCCAGAACATGTTGGTCATAGCACCAACAACTCCGCCGCAGACCAACGATGTGATGAGTACAATTCCTGAAAACTTGTACCTCCTAGCACGTGGCTTTGGACTGTGCTCCACGCTCTTCAACAATGAACAGGGAAGACCTAACGCACAGAATGTGGCATTGGGTCACATGAAAATGAAGGTTCCGTATGGAGCGGAACACAACTTCGCACTCGGACAGGATACCACTAATCTGATGTTCGGAGACTTGGAACTGGGGATGATCATCATTCACAAAATGTGGATACATCACAAGCGTGGCAGATCGCGATTCTTTGAAGAAGGATATCTAGCTTTGCAGGAACGCAAAGGATTCCTTGACATGTTCCACATGAACGCGGACGCTTTCATCGGAGTTCTGGTAAGCGATGAATGCAAGCAACCTGCAATGATAAAGTTGTGTTTTAGCGCGATTGGGAGATGACCACCCGCTCGAAGATCACCGACTTTCTCCCACTAGTGTTTGACGACGAACAGTACAAGACTTTTCAGTACTCTATACCCAAATTGAACGAGATCGACATCGGGTCAAGCAATCGAGCGGTCATGTATCTGGCGCGATTCTTCTTTTCGCATTTGATGATGGCGTATGCGAAGCCGCGAGGATTGGTCCCCAAGAACAACTCGATCTTGCCACAAGGATCGCATGCCCACCGCACTCGTTATCGCGCTGTTGGCCACCACATTTCAGGAGGTCACACGTACGGTTCGAACGAATTCACCATAGACCGCTGCTACGTGCCAGATGAAAGTGTGCTGTTCCGACGTCAACTCGTATCGGACCCAGCGGAATCCATCACAGAAAGATGAGGCGCACTTTCAGTGAGGATTCCACTTTAGTTGCACGCTGACCGCGTCTCATTCGCAAACATTTCCCTCAACGCGTCACTATTACCGTAATCCGACACGTATTTCACTTCAGGTTTATGCCGTGATCATCGAGGTTTTGCTCGTTGTCATCTTCATTTACGTTCCCGGAATCCGATTCGTCATGGGATCGAGTCCCCCTCCCTACCAGGTAACCCGCGCTCCTCTTGAAACGCCCTCTGACCGACCTTTCTCCCCCTTCAGGTGTGGTTCTTCAGTCTGGGCGTCGGATTGGCGATGTGGATCTTCAACGAAACGCGCAAGTACTGGATTCGGAAGGCGCCGCAGAACAATCTCGTGCGCCTTGTGAAGTGGTGAAGAAGTCAAAGATACTCGTTTCCTGTAAATTCCCCTCATTCATTCCTTCTTTACGTGCTCTAGGTTGTTGGCCGCTCATGTCGAGTTCTATACTGTAAATTCTAATAAATATCAAGTTGATCATGAAAAGTTGTTTGTACAGGAGGACGCGTGGGATGTCAGATCGCCCTCATTTGAACCACTTATTCTCTTCCTCGATCTGAATCGGACACGTGAATCGGGGCTGCAACGTACTTTCCTGTACCTGTTCTCTCTCCTCTGGTGTAAAATCATCGTCCTCGCCAAAGTAGTCCCGGATCTGCTGGGTGCTCTTCCCCTTGACGTGGCTCTCGTAGATGAACTTGCAGGCGTACCGGTAGAGTTTTGAGATTGAGAGAAAGTTTGCGGCTACGGTGATGTCGTAGAGTCCCTCGTCGTACACATCGATCTTTTTGAGGAAATCGCGGTCCCAATCTGGAATCTCCACGACGCCCTCTTCGCCGCCGACTTCCACGTTCGTATCTTCCTTGTGGTGCTCGCACCAATCCACAATCTGAAGCCACGTCACAAGTGCACAGTCGCAACAAGCTCACCTGACAAAGGATGACGCGCGGCGTATCATGCTGAATGGGAATTGGCTGATTTCTGGCTTCCTCGGTCACTGAAAGCAACGGAGATTATGGTCGCTGCCGAGCGAAGACGCACGTCCAATCTCCAGCAACGTCTTCAACGTTCCTATCTGCGAGAGCGCCTTCTCGCTGATCTCAATCGGCGTGCGATCAGTGCCGCTGTGGGGTTCCAGCGAATACTTCGCTGACATTGCGGTACTTCTGAAACAAAACGACGAAATATCGCGTTAAAAGTGGAAGATTTGTGAATCACAACCGCGAGCTCTGGGAAGTGACTGAAGACCTCGGCAAATCGGAAATGCAAACAAAAAATGTTTTCAACGCGTGTGAAACCGAAAATAATACCCGATCATCGCAAAAGCGCTTTGTTCGCGTTCGTTCTGGTGGAGTGCGGCCATTGCCGGATGGTATTTCGAAAAACTAAATACCAGCAAATACACTCATCCTGCTTGATGCAAACATCGAGAATGGAGGGCGAAACCGCGGGCGAACACGTTTATTACAAAGTTGTTATGATAATTGAAGTTTAGATTCGAAGTGGATTATATCGGCTCGGGGAAGTTCAAATACTGCTTTATGCCTTCAATAGTTCCGATGGCTTCGATCTGCTTTGCGGCCATTCGACAAGCGGCATTCAGAAGGGTGGTGACTTCGAGGTAGTGGGCAGCCTGGAAGAAGTCTTGCGTTGACAGCACGTGATTGGGGATAGGTTATTTACCTTGAGGACTTCGGCGAGATCGCTGGGATCCATATTGAGGAGAGCATGCTCTTCAAGGGTGAGCTCCCGAATGAAGCGGTCATGACTCAGCTCGTCCTCCGTCAAAGGGACTGCAATGTCGACGTGTTGCTGACACCACGCGACAACGGCACGCACCGCGCTGGCGGTGAAGTCGAGAGGAATCTTGAATTTCGCTTGTAATCAAAGTTTGGAATGATGAACCTACGTCGGTGGTTTCGCCTCCGCTATTCTCAAACAGGTTTCTGATGATGACCGACTGCACCTCGATTACACCTTTCTCGATCGGAATCTTCTCGCCATCCTTCGCTACGAGTTGCACCACCTCGACAGCTGAGTTGTCGCTCGCGTTCGAACCGGAGGACATCGCGAAGATTCTGAAGCATGTGACAAATGGGTGAGCGCTGCGGGGAAAGCAGAGGAGAGAAACGCGGAAAGAGATCAGAAGGAAGACGTTCTCGACGTGGAATCCGCGAATCGCTGACTGCGTGTAACAAACGCATCATCCAAGCTTCACGCGCGAGGTCCCAAGCTGTCAATCCTGAGCACGGATGACGTCCTACGATCGCGCAAAAACAACTTTTTGCATGATAAAAATCTATAGATTTTTGGATTAGGAGCCCTTCGGGTCGAACAGCAGCGAACAGCGGAAGCCGAGAGACATCGCCCGGGTAAAGAGGAGACTCCGCTTGACTCGAAAGCTACGAGTAGCGGCGAACTTACTGCCGATGCAAAAAGTGTTACCGGAAAAGCGAGTGGAGGCGCAACCCCCGAGCAGCGGCCTCGCATGACCGCGTTCGCTCCGAAAAGAACGACTTTTCTCTTCGCACCATCGCATATTCTATTCGCTGACCTCCGTGTGAACTGATCACTTTGGAAAGCAGATCCATTCTGTAAGCCTGAAAGCGCCACGAAGTGAGCGCTTCGATCGTCACTCAGAGTTTTCGCAGGACGCGCTGAAAGATATTTTTGAAATCGGAAGGTGCGACTGCGAGTATCGTCACAGTCCGAATAATCGATGAAGTTCGCCCGAAGAGCTCGTGCTGAATGAAGCTGGACGCACTGTATTCGCTGTATAAACTCAACACGATGTGTCCTACATGACACATCAAGCCAGCTCATCACATGATTAGGTCCAGGAGAGAGGATTCGCATCGAAGGCCACCGCGACAAATATTTGCATGCAAGTGAAAATAAGTTTTTTCCTCGATCACCGATCTCGTGTCAATCGACAGCGCGGAAGGTACAGTTCTGTCCATCACGAGGCATCGAGTCGCGCAATATCCACGACGATCTCATCTGGGAATTATAGCCGGAACGACGCGCAGAAAACAATCGATTCCAGGCGTCGACAGCCGAATTCTCGGCGACTTCAGGCCGAGGACGAACGCTGCTTGTGCGGTCACGACCGTTTTGCTTCGCGTCGTTTCCGTCCCGCGTGCTGTAATCGAAGCATCTGATTAACGCCGAGCGCGCGCCGCGATAATCGACTTCATATTCGCAAATTCACTGCGTAATTACCGTGATTTATCTTAATTTTCGTTTCAGAGAACTCTCTCGCGGCTCTTGATGCGCGTCGGACTCAATTTGAGAGAATCGTCGTTACTTTCTTGAAGAAGCGAACTTGGGAAGAACAGCGACGGCTTCTGGACTACGAAACAATGCGCTTTGACGAAATCAAGACGCCTCGGGTGAGTCGTTTCCTCCTTTCGTGACTCGAATCTTAGCGAGAATGTAGGAATCGTCGAATTTGAGGGCCTAACGTGGTTGCGTGGAAGTCGTGTAGAAGTGATAAGAGGCTTGTTCATTCTACAGGTAATATGAGTTTCGGGAGTACGCGAATGCGCAAAGGGCATAAATGTTATACGGATAAGCGAGAT
>MQUG01000394.1:0-10261 GCA_007213375.1 Steinernema feltiae | reverse complement strand
CGAAGTGAAAAATCGGCGACGACGATGGCGGCGCGAAGTTGAAGATTGTGAGGATGAGGAGAAGCGACGCGGAGAGGAGCACGCTGCGGGTGGTGTGGATGTTCTCGTATAGTTGGTATCCGTAGGAGAGGCGTGCGGGGCGAGGCGTGGTAGAGCTTGTTCATCTTGTGGTTGTACAGTACAGTACCCCACAGGTAAGGATGGAGAGGCAGAGCGAGGGAAGAGCATGTAGTTGAAGACCTGCGAGGGTACGCGCCGATGCTTGCGCGCTGCAGTAGGCCTGAAACGAGTCTTCGGTGGACGGAGTGACGAGGAAGAAGACGAGAGTGAAGATCGGTTGCACCACTGAACAGCTGCTCGGTTACGGTGTAAGACTACGGTAGACTGACCGAGGCGACCACCAGGAAAGCCGTGGCGCACGTAGTGCCGTCTGTGTTCGTAGGTTCGCAGCTGAAGGTGGCGATGGCGCGCTCGATGGCGGCGACGAAGATGGCGGAGATGCACGTCTGATAGAGCGCGGCGGCGGCCGCCATCTGCAGCGCGCACGAGTAGAGCGAGGCGACAAAGTCGCAAGGAGTGGCGGCGGTGAAGAAAACGAAGATGTAGTGCGCGGACCGGTAGGCGGTCAGCGCGCAGTAGCCGAAACAGGGGAGCGAGAGGTTGACGGTGAGCACTCTCAAATTGAGATGGTAGAGCTGAAAGAGAGGTTTTAGACTATTTCTGGATCTACCATTTGAGTATTATAAAAAGAGCACTTTAGTCCGATGACGAAAGCGAGTCGCAACGTCCCCTTTTGTTGTTCGGACTACTGTAGGCTAAAAGGGGAAGTCAACTTCACCTCCTACGTCACCCTGCAATCTTCCGGTTGGTTGTTCTTCGGTTCGTTGGACCGAGAATTGCGTTTCCTTTTTTGTTTGATCGCGCGGCGTTTCCGCTTCTAATTTAGAATCTCTCTAATCACTGAATCACCGTTTTTGAATCGAATTTGTGCTGCAAAAAGCGCCGGCCTAACGCAATTACCGCCACAGCTGATACCCAATCCCCACTCAATAGGTTACCTTCAACTTGAGGACGTAGAAAGCTGAAGCGAGTGAGCACAGAGAGGCGAAGACGGAGACGATGACGCGGAAGCACTGGATGCCGAGGAAGAGCGCGTTTCCGCTGACCTCTCGGCCGAAGTGCAGACCTTCGGATCGAGGTTCATCGCGGCAAACTGTCACTGCAAGACGAGTAAAGTGCCGCGCGAATTCTCAGAGCCCCGGACTCCGCCTCCCAACCCGTTGCACCTGGCGATGAAAAGATTTATTCGAACGGATAATGCGACAACATTGTGATTTCATTTCGCGCTGCAGCGCGCCGGTGGAGGACACGTATCCCAGATAGATTCAAGTTGTCGGAAGTGCGTCTGACTCGACGCGTACTGCAGATGCGTCGCGTCTACGATCGACGTCCGCTTCTTGCGCCAAGTGCGCACGAGTTCCGGGCATTTGAGGACGAAGAGGATTGGGAATGAGACGACGTAGATCGGAAGGATCATGCTCAGCAGCTCCTGAAAGAGTTTTGTTGACATTTGTGCTGCAGCGACAGCTGCACGAAGCACCTGGCAGGCCGGGTCGACTTTCAGAAATCAAACTCGGTAAATTGGGGACAGAAAACCGGAAAATGGCGCTTTTTGTGTGTGAGAGCCATCAGAGCGCACCTTTTCAACTGATTTCAGCTTCACATCTTGTTGTTTTAGAGCCAAATTTCGAATTTGAAAACCGTTTACGAGTTCTCGACTTGAGATTCGTTTCCAGGAAGCGATTATCGCAATTTTCCCTCCGCAAGTTGCGCATCACCTCCCGTCATCAACAGATTAACTCTGGTGTTTCATCTGTCAATTTCTGAGAATGACGTCCGCGGTTGGGTAAGCTTATTTATGAAACGCGCCTCAGAGCGCTAATCCCGCGCCCCTCGCTTGCCTTGTAGATGGCGTAGGAGAGGATGTCGAGGCGCGCAAACCGCAGCAGCACGTAGTTTCCCCCGATGCCGGCGACCGAGGGAACGAGCAGACCGGCGGCCACCGGGAGGATCACTTGCGTGGAGCGGAGATTCTCGATGATTTGGTAGCGGTGAGAGAGATTCTCGCTCGAGAAATGGCTAAATGAGGCGTGTTAGGCGCATTCGTGTGTGGGCGTCCAACCGTTTGCGCTTCCGCGCGTACACGAAGAGTCCGACGTAGGCGACGACGCAGACGAGGACGGCGTAGACGAGCTGCACGCCAAAGTTGAAGTGCGTCTCGCTGATTACGGTACCCGAGTTGCAGAAGGGGACTTTCTGTGACCTGAATTTCTCGCGTTCGTTGCCGATGAGGAAGTGGACGATGAGGTAGGCGACGGAGATCCACTGCAACGCGTTTCAATGTCAAAAACATGTGACGTAGGCGTGCAACTCACCGATAGGAGCGTGAGGATTATGCCGATGAGTGGGTTGGTGGACTTCTCGTAGACACGCGAGCGGAAACAGGCGTAGATGCGCTCGAGGGCGCTGGCCAGGAGGCTACAAAAGGCGGTCAGCGTGAAGGCGACCCCAAAGACCGACATGACGAGACACTCGAACGTGTCGTACATGAAATCGCACTCGTTCTGAAGTCAAATTCATTGAAATTCCACGTGGAATCGAATCAAACCTTCATAGAAGACGCTTTGGCGACAAATCCTCCCGAGCGGTAGAGCGTCTGCAGAGATCTGCAGATCAGCGCCGCCGCGTAGCTCACGATCAGCATCCGCAGATTCACATGGAAGATCTGAAAATTAAATAGTTAGATTCTCTCAATTGTGCACCGCGACGCAAACCTTCGCTTTGAGAACGGAAGCAACAAGGAAAGCGAGGAGACCGAGCCCCACGACGTCCAGGATGACGATGACGCAGTGGATGGAGAGGAAGACGCGATTGGTCTGCACCAACGCGGATTCGCGGCACTTTTCGGCGTCCATCTGAAAGCGAATGAACGATCAAAGAGCTAACGACAGTGTTCTTCAATAATAACAGCAATTGCAGAGATTCAGAGTTCTCAAAGGTCATTCTGGGAGAAAACACAGAATTGACGCTCCTTTAGAAGCGAATCCGCAGCTCGCCTACTTCAAGACGAGAATTCGCTTCGCTAACTCTTTGTTATGAACAACTTCTGTTGATACTTTCACGACGCGCGAAAACTGAATGAAATCGTTAAAATGATTACGCGGAGCGGAAACGGGAATAATATCTGTTTCAGCTGTTAATCACGCAATCTGACGTTCGAAAACTCGAAAATAAGAGATTTTCTAACGAAACAGTGCCGCTACAACCGCCAACCCAACAATCGCGCTCGCACTTTGACGACAAACCGATGAAACGTTTCATGAAATGCCCCAAACATCACAATGAAAGTGCACAGATTCTATCGTTCAATCCTCGCGCAACCGGACGGCGGATTTAATAACGCACAGAAGCGTTTAGAAAAGGAACGAATCGTGAACGTCATTCACCACGAAACAATTGAAATGACGCCACGTGGCGTCCGCATTTATTGAAAATTGAAATCCCACTCAACGGAGGGCAACCGCAACTCTTCTTACAATCCGGATTTGCTTCTGAACACTCGAACGAACTATAAGAAAATAGAATAATTTGAACAGAAGACGTGAAATTGCAGTATGTGCTGTGCACTCATAGTGCTCTTGTGGAGCAGCTACGGTTTTCCGCACTTTGAAGATCGGCGAACTCAAATTCAACAAATTCGCATTTATTATCCTGAAAGTCTCTTCTTCTCATCAACAGGAAAGGACAGCCGACCGCCTACGTAGCTGCCGAAAGGGAGAAATCGAACAGATCGGGGTACTTTGCAAGAAGCCACCGATTGTGAGGCCAACTTCCCGCTTCTTACGGAGACGTCTCGCCAACGATGGGGAATCTCTCCGGAAATAGCATCTCTCATCAACGTCAGCGCATCCACGAAGAGCCGCTAGAAACAGGACACAGTCGGCTTTGTTTCTGAAAACAAGCGAATTTTAAGGAAAACACGCAGGGGCGACGGCACAAACCGTAATTATCCTT
The DNA here is from genome assembly GCA_007213375.1 of Steinernema feltiae. NCBI lineage: Eukaryota > Metazoa > Nematoda > Chromadorea > Rhabditida > Steinernematidae > Steinernema > Steinernema feltiae. Next base: position 6,187 of record MQUG01000394.1, on the reverse strand, counting down.
CCGGATGCCGACCGCCCAAACGCCCGAGTCGTAGCGGTAGGCCGGGTGGAGCTTCGCCTTCGTCTTCGTGATGACCCACTTGCGTGCGGAGGGAAAGTGTTTGAGGACCGCGAAGCATTTGTAGGTGAATACGAAGGGGAAGATAATCTTTGAAAAACATAACCTTTGATTCTCCTTCGGATGAATACTGCAGGATTCAACCAAAAACCAAAAAGGCAACCAAAAAGATTGAACAAATACGCTTAAAAACCTAGTTGCTCTCACCTACAACTGGTCAAATTTGTTGCTTCTGCCAATGTCCAAACGGTCTGCAATCCGTCGGCCGCTACGGGCATCTGTCAGCTTCTAGCTACGCATTTATTTCGGAAATATTAATAGATCACAGCTTCTTATTTCTCACACACTGAACCATAAGTTTGAACACGCTACAATCTTCCAAATCCTTGGGGGGAGATTTCTTTCCTATAAATAAAAAACACCTGTAAATTGGAACCATGCTGTGACCTTACCTGAAACATAGTAGAATAGATCCCATTCCATATGCTCGCCGTTAATGATTTTATCATAAGCATCTAATTGCTCTTGATTAAATTTTGCCAGGTTTTGTTCAGCAAATTCGCTAAAAAAATTTGTAAAAAACACTGATATTTAAGCCTACCCAATAATGATGTCATTTTCCAAAATTCCACGCTTTTTACTTTGGTAGAGAAGGCGAGCACGCTGTGTTACTAGATCGTCATTCTTCATGAGTTTCGTCTGCGTTAAGAAATAACGTCGAATTGCGAAGCGAAACGTTACGTTTGCATTAGCTTTCTGCGAAACAACGAGATCATTACTGAAAATTAAGAAAAACTAAAACGTTGAAGATGAATGAGATACGATATTCATGAAACATTCAACATCAACTGCAACTGCAACAATTCTACAAGCAATGATATGACGCGCGAAAACTGAATGAAATCGTTAAAATGATTACGCGGAGCGGAAACGGGTATAATATCTGTTTCAGCTGTTAATCACGCAATCTGACGTTCGAAAACTCGAAAATAAGAGATTTTCTAACGAAACAGTGCCGCTACAACCGCCAACCCAACAATCGCGCTCGCACTTTGACGACAAAGCGATGAAACGTTTCATCAAATGCCCCAAACATCACAATGAAAGTGCACAGATTCTATCTTTCAATCCTCGCGCAACCGGACGGCGGATTCAATAACGCACAGAAGCGTTTAGAAAAGGAACGAATCGTGAACGTCATTCACCACGAAACAATTGAAATGACGCCACGTGGCGTCCGCATTTATTGGAAATTGAAATCCCACTCAACGGAGGGCAACCGCAACGCTTCTTACGTGTTTTCCAATCCAGATTTGCTTCTGAACACTCGAACGAACTATAAGAAAATAGAATGATTCGAACAGAAGGCGTGAAAGTGCAGTATGTGCTGTGCACTCGTAGTGCTCTTGTGGAGCAGCTACGCTTTTCCGCACTTTGAAGATCGGCGAACTCAAATTCAACAAATTCGCATTTATTATCCTGAAAGTCTCTTCTTCTCATCAACAGGAAAGGAGAGCCGACCGCCTACGTGGCTGCCGAAAGGAGAAATCGAACAGATCGGGGGACTTTGCAAGAAGCCACCGATTGTGAGGCCAACTTCCCGCTTCTTACGGAGACGTCTCGCCAACGATGGGGAACCTCTCCGGAAATAGCATCTCTCATCAACGTCAGCGCCACGCGTAGTCGTCAGAAATGGGGAAAACCCGAGAAATTGTACAAACAACGATCGCCTCGATCCTCATTATCCTCGACTCTAGCGCCGCTTCTTCTCACGAGAGTTGGGATAACGGACGTCCCGATCGACAACGGACCAGTCTAAACCATGGCGATGGCGATGGCGATGGCCATGGCCATCGTAGTCTAAACCATGGCGATGGCGAGTTCGCCATGGCGATGGCTGAGTTCGCCATGGCCATTGCGGGAGTTTGCGGAGTTAGTTTACGCACCTTACTACCAAAAGGGGCTGAGATTATGTGGGTTTAGTAATGTTCAAAAAGACACGAGGAAATATTTATGAAAATTAATCGGCAAATGTACTTTAAGAGCAGAAGAAGAATTTAAGAGCGAGTGAGCTTCTTCATCTCCTGGTCGGCCGCAATTTGATTGTACGCAATTTGGTTAATCCGAGCAATTTCAACTAAGACTTTTGCAGCCATTCTAAAACCGCCTTTCTTATCCACAAGACGCAGAAAATACGCGCCGTCTGGCCCCAAGCTTAGTCGCCAGAGCGGCCTCAGCAGAAGAAAGGAAATTGGAGAAGCATTTTTGGTATTTACAGAAGTTGGTATTTCTACGGTCAGCCACAGGACAACCTTGGACTTCTGAAGGCGGTGCTCCTTTCCTGACACGTCATCCGCCCTATCGACCGGGGCCCGCTTGGGTTCCCGAAATGCCTAGCGCAGCTCAACCAAAGCCTTCTCCGACTTGTCACGACTACGCGATGTTGCACGGACAATGAACACCATTGCTCTGTACTCGCAATCGGTGCGCGAATCTCTTGAGGCGCTTCCTAATGATCTCACCAAAATTGTGCGTACAAAGATCACCCCTACTACCTGGTCATGGTTGCGTAAGCCATGGCCATGGCAAACTCCCGCAATGGCCATGGCGAACTCAGCCATCGCCATGGCGAACTCATTGAACATTAAACCCACATAATCTCAGCCCTTTTGGTAGTAAGGTGCGTAAACTAACTCCGCAAACTCCCGCAATGGCCATGGCGAACTCGCCATCGCCATGGTTTAGACTACGATGGCCATGGCCATGGCCATCGCCATCGCCATGATTTAGACTGGTCCTCGACAACAAAAGAAGTGCAAGCGGGTAATAAGACAACGTTGTCCTTAAATCACGTTTTCTAGGTTCGCGGGCCCCGTGGCCGTCTGCTCATCCACGAAGAGCCGCTAGAAACAGGACACCGTCGGCTTTGTTTCTGAAAACAAGCGAATTTTAAGGAAAACACGCAGGGGCGACGGCACAAACCGTAATTATCCTTCCGGATGCCGACCGCCCAAACGCCCGAGTCGTAGCGGTAGGCCGGGTGGAGCTTCGCCTTCGTCTTCGTGATGACCCACTTGCGCGCCGAGGGAAAGTGTTTGAGGACCGCGGAGCATTTGTAGGTGAATACGAAGGGGAAGATAATCGTGTAGACGCGAAGAGCGCATTGTCGACACCCTGAACAGAGTCAGAAGTGCTTCCGAAGTGCCGATTACGTAAATCTGAAGGCTCAGGAAGGAAGCGATCTGTCGAATGGCGAGAAAAACGATCAAAATGAGGGTTGTGGCGATGATCGGCTGCGTATTTTTGATTGAATTCGCACATTCGTAGCGCAGAGATACTTGTCGGCCACACAGCTTCGCTAATTCCCTAAAATCGGCGTTTATGAGAGCGAGAAACGGCGCTTACCTCTTCTTCGCTCTGAACAGAAACGACAAAATCGCCGTCAGAAAGGCCATCAGCGCCAGATTGTACGGGAAAGGCGGCGTTTTTCAAGTGGATCAACTCGTTCTGAGTGCGTTTCAAGTACAGCGAGATGAGGAAAGGAGACCACTGAAAAGACAATTGAACTCAGAAAGCACTGAAAAGCATACCGTAACCAACACGCCAACGAACGCAGCGGCTTTGCTCCTTTGAAGACACTTCTGCCCCGACATGAGGACGATTCTCTCAACGATTATCACCAAAATCGCGATCATCACCACAAAGTAGAGCGAATTCTCGACGACGTCAAAGTAGGAATTCTCAGCTGGACGACTCAGCAAGCTCTGAACGAAGAGATTACTGTGGGCAACGGACAGACCCACCCTCCTACCCGCAGCTCGTATGAGTGTAAAACCGCGCGTGTGAATCCACAAACCGCTCTGCCGAGCAAACAGATCGCCGCGTTCAGAACGAGGATCCGCAGTGCGAGACGCAAGATTTTCGAAAAGATGAAAATCATCGAGAAAGTGGAGATGCAGCCGACGGCGACCATGTTGCAGAACGCGTAGGTTACGTCCAGAGCGAGAGGAGTCGACATCGCATTGAGACGCCGGTTTCCGAGATGAAAGGAGAGGAACGAGAATTGGCGGTTGGTAGAAGGAACGCGGACAATGCGCGCCTGATGAGCGTTGTTGTGCACGGCGCTCAATCACGCGGTATTCGCGGATGTCTTCGTGTGCACTTTTTGATGCACTGAAAGAGGGTTTCGTGGAGTTCATTGCGACATCAGGCGCCCTCTGAGGAGGAAGAATCTTCATTTTCTACATTGGTGACGACTGCTGTGAATTGTCGTTATTCTCTGTTTCTAGTCGCAATCAAACGCGAATTGTCCTTCAAGCCAACGCGGACAGAAACATTCCACATGGGTGCTGCGGCCTCTACAGGTGTCTTGAAGATATGGCATCGAGCTCGGTCTGGTCTAGCTCGGCGAGATCGTTTAGAAAGCACAGACTTGTAGTCTTCCGATTAAGGCCAAATCAAGAAATCAAGCTCCTTTTCGCGAAAAGTCGCCTCCTACTAAGCAACAAACTAATCTCGGCCCAAACACCTCGAAAACCTCGAAATCACCCAGTGCGCCCTCCTTCGCGTAATAAGATGACGTCGCAGACTGAACGTCGATCTGAGATTTATTGTTTCGTCGTCAGTTCTCCCTCAAATATTTACAAACAAAATAAAATCGTCATCTCGCTTCTGTCCAATTCACGATCTTCTCTGGGCCACACACAGATCGCAGGTCTTCGCACATCGCTCGTTCATCGCGCGCCTCAGTCGCACGTTCCCGCAGTGGCCTCTTTTCTTCAGCAGACCGCACTCCACCGTTCCGTACACGTCGCGGCAACCTGAATAATCTTATTCACACTTCTGCCCTCAACGCGCGTGACCTACTCGATTTGTGGTTGCAGAAGCCACAGCTCCGCTTGCAGCTCGTCATCATGGCGCCAATCGTCCTGGGGTCCCTGCAGTGGCCGGCGGCCGTTGCTTCTCAGCAGCTCGACTGCAAATCACGACAACTTCCGTCTTCTGTGCGCCTACATTTTGGCTCCTCGGAGACGGCGGCGTTGTAACATTGCACAGTCCGCACGAGGAACTACAGAATTGTGCCATAAATCTGCGCTGCGCTCCGCGGCAGTTTCCGGTTTTCGCCCAGCGCGTGCAAGACGATCGCTGGTCTCGGCACGAGGAAGCGCGTGTAGCTTCTGAAAGAGCACCGAAAGTGCAAATCAACAACAGAGCCGATTGCGTACGCGTTGTTGCGGCGGTTGACGTCGTCGTTGGCACGGAACTGAGCGACTTCTGAGACGAACACGTCGATGCTGAAGAGGAGGCGCAATGAGTGAGATTGACGCGTGCACTTACGCAGAGACCTTTGGAGGTACACGGAGCGCCATTGAGCACTTGGAGCACCGGGGACCGGGATGTACGGTCGTTTGCCGTATTCGTTTCCTCTGAAAGCAGAAGATGCAATCTTCGCCCTCACGCGGCGCCCGCCGTCAGAAGCGATTTTCGCTAATCGCATCACTTCGCGCTCTCTGGTCTGCAGAGTGTAAACCGTTGGTTGACCTTCCGCCGAACCGGTTGGCGCCCTGTCCACTCCGCGCTTCCTCGTTGCCCACGTGTGCCGCGTCCCCACTCACCTTCGCCGTAGTGACACACAATCAAGTGGCCATGCGAAATACGCTGACCGTGCCGAATCGAGGCGCACTGCGTGGCCGCGCAGCCCACGGCACACGTTGTAGCCCCACACGAACTAGAAAAGTATGCCGTTGAAGAGGAGGATTACGGTTAGAGGACGCACCTGCGTGTAGTGGAGACACATTTTGCCTTTGGCACACGCGTTCTGTCCGAAAGAAGAAGAACTTCTTCTCGTCGTAGAACTCCAACATCGCCGAGCGGAGATTCTTGCGGAGCGTGTTGTCGTTGCTCCACCAGATGTTTTCCCCGATCAGCGAGTAGACTTGTGCATCCGTAATTTGCCTGAAGAAGCGCTACAGTAACCTCGCATTGTCTCCAACTCACTGTCGCTGTGCCACGCGTCACACGTCCTCGCGTGCATCAGGGCGCTCTTCGCGAGTCGATCATCCCAGCGAGTTCCTGCATGTTGGCGGCGGACTCGAGGGATCTGAGGGTGTTGTGCGAATCGATGATCTGC